>NW_025907101.1:0-22233 GCF_018835915.1 Vigna umbellata
AAACTATAGAATATATGTCGCGATTAATTGTAAAAAGAAAAGTTCTTTAATTATTTTAAATAAGATATCAAAACATTTACATAACTTTGAAAACACATCTTTTGATTATATTGTATGCTTGTTTACTAAAAATGATAAACCATCGTGATGGCATAATAGATTAACTCAAATTCATATGTCACACTTAAAAAAGCTCAGCATATCTTATTTAAGAAATTTTGGTTGTAAATGCTTTGTATTAAATAATGGTAAGAGTAATCATGGAAAATTTGATTCTAATTCATGAAGGTATATTTTGTGTCTACTCACTAACTAGCAAAGCTTACACAATCTATAATAAACATACACAACTTGTAGAGGAATATGTACATGTTGTTTTTGGTGAATTTATTGATGGTATAACTAATGCATTTCATCCAAGAAATAGTATAGATTTACATGAAACAAGTGCATATTTGACAAAAGAATTGGAAAGTGTTTAGGTTGAACATAAACTAAATGGTAGTGAAAACAACTGCTTAAGCAATTTGCCCAAAGACTGGACAATTCTGAAAGATATGTCAGTGGAAAATATGATTGGAGACATATCTAGAGAAGTATCTACAATTAAATCAATTCTCATGAACATTGCCTTTTTGTCACAAGTGGAACCAAAGTCAGTAAATGAAGCTTTATAGGATGAGAATTGGTACCTAGCTATGCATGATGAATTAAATAAGTTCAAGAGGGACAATGTTTGAGAGCTTGTACCAAAGAACCATGCTCATCAAGTGATTGGAACAAAATGGGTGTTTAGAAACAAAATGGATGATTTTGGTGCTATCATAAAGAAGGTTTAATCATTCACTAAGTCCCTATTTTCGCATGGAATCTCAATTTCGTCCCTTTCTTTCTGAAAATATCAATTGGGTCCCAATTTTATGAAAATTGCAACAAATCGATCCTTTCCGTTAAATTGGCTGGACGGCGTTAAAAAAATTGATGAGTGGATGCTGTGGTGACGAACGAACACTCGTCCACCTCCGAACGAACGCTCGTCCACCTCCGAACGAACGCTCGTCCACCAGCGAACGAACGCTCGTCGACCTCTTACTGCTGGACGACCGTTCGTTCCACACTAGACGACCGTTCGTTCGGTGGTCGACGAGCGTTCGTTCGCTGGTGGACGAGCGTTCGTTCGCTGGTGAAAGAGCGTTCATTCGCTGGTGGATGAACGTTCGTTCGTCATCTCAGCATCCACTCATAAATTTTTTTAACGCCGTTTGACACTATTTAACGGAAAGGATCGATTTGTTGCAATTTTCATAAAATTGGGACCCAATTGATATTTTCAGAAAGAAAGGGACGAAATTGAGATTCCATGCGAAAATAGGGACTTAGTGAATGATTAAACCCATAAAGAATAAGGCAAGACTGATTGCAAAAGGATATAGCCAAGAAGAAGGAATTGATTATAATGAAACTTATGCACCAATAGTTAGACTAGAAGCAATCAAAATTCTCCTTACCATTACATCAATGATGAACTTCAAACTATTTCAAATGGATGTGAAAAGTGCATTCTTAAATGGATTTATTAAAGAAGAGGCGTATGTAGAACAACCTCCTGGATTCCAAGACTTTGAATTTCCTGATCACATCTTCAAGTTAAAGAAAGGTCTATATGGGCTAAAACAAGCACCTATGAAATGTTAAGTGAATTCCTACTAAATAGTAACTTTTAAAGAGTTAAAGTTGATTCTACACTCTATCAAGAAAAGATAGAAATGATCTTCTATTTGTGTAAATATATGTAGATGACATAATTTTTTGCTCCACTAATCCACTATTATGTTAAGAGTTTTCTAAGTGTATGTAAGAAGAATTTGAAATTTCCATGATGGGAAAACTTAACTTCTTTCTTGGACTAAAAGGGAAACAAAGCATAAAAGACATCTTTATCCATGAATCAAAATACTACACTAAGCTACTAAATGAGTTCAAGATGGACAATTGTAAAGAAACCTCAACTACAATGGACACAAATTGCTATTCAAAAAAAGATGAGACTGGTAAGGGTGTAGACCAAACAATTTATGGAGGTTTGATTGGCTCCCTAGTTTATCTACTGCTAGTCATCCAAATATAATGCATAGTTCATGTGTTTATGTAAGATTTCATTTGTGTTCAAAGGAGTCACACCTTACTATTGTCACGAGGATAATGAAGTACCTAAAAGAAACTAAAGCACTAGGTTTATGGTATCCAAGGGGTGCAAACATGTCACTTATAGGGTATAGTGATTCAGAATATGGGGGTTGTAAAGTTGACAGAAAAAGCACTAGTGGTAGTTATTGTGTAGCATTATCCACTACTAAAGTTGAGTACATTACAATTGGTAGTTTTTGCTCCTTAGTCTCATGACACTCAAAGAAACAAGTTTGTGTAGCATTATCCACTACTAAAGTTGAGTACATTACAATTGGTAGTTATTGTGCTTAATCAATATGAATAAAAAGTCAATTAGAAGACTGTGGTATCTACCTAGATCAAATACCACTTAAGTGTGACAATACTAGTGCTATAAACCTAACTAAAAATCCTATTCTTCATTCCAAGACTAAGTATATAGAGATCAAACATCACTTCATAAGGGATCATGTTTCAAAAGAAGAATGTATGATTGAATACATTGATACCACTCATTAATTAACCTACATTTTCACTAAACCACTTTCTAAGGATAAATTCTACACCATTAGAAATGAATTAGGCATCTTAGATGTTGCATGTTCATCCAAATAAAGTAGAAATTACATTACTCTGCCTATATTAAGAGATTCTGTAATCGATTATTCCTTCTAAGATCATTCATAACAAGTTGCAAAATTGTTCTCTGTTTTAATCGATTAGCTCACTTATCTAATCAATTAGTAAACTTGGTTCACTTAATTGCATCTATTCTTTTCTATTTTAATCGATTACATCTTTTCATTAATTGATTATGCACAATCATTATTATATCCATATATGTTTAAAATTTGAAATCCTGAAGTAGAGGTAAAGCCATAACAACTAACATTGAATGTTTGAATTTAAATATGTTAAAGACCTATAAACCCTAACCTTTTCTACATCATCTCTCACACACAAAACCCTACTCCTCTTTGCACAAAGCATTACTTCCAAATCCAAGAGATTTAAACGTGTTGCAAAGAAAACAAGGGTTGTTGACCTTAATGGCTGGATTAGTGACGATGAAGCACAAACAAACTTCATCTACTATTGGTAAATACAGAGCATTATCACCCATAAATACCTAGACATCCAATACTTTTGCAATGAATGGTTTCTCTTCCATGACTAGTTGTCTCACTAGGGCTTGAACGTTTTATGCAGATGACAGGTAATGTACCCCATCTCACCAGAGTTTTATATGCAACATAAAGTTCTCGATGATATTGGTTACCTAAATATTAGGCCAACAATATGAGGCTGATGAAGAAATGTGGGACCACAATAGCTCGGCTTTGCCCTAGAGGTCTGAAATCCCATCATTGGGTTTCCTATCTTCAGAGCTTGCCCTGTACGAGATTGTCTCAACTACTCACATAAACCTACAGACTACACTCTCTTTAAAGCAGAAGGCATAAACGAGATGGCAGACTCTATGTGTTTGTCCTAGCATGGATTATCCTTCCCAAGGAGAGCAACCATGCTCAACTCACATTAGAAGACATCTATTTGATTCATCATGCGTTGAAGGAGCAAATCCAAACTGACTGGGCTGATGTGATCAGTGACAACATGATTAAAGCTACAAGGCTTCCAACGAAAAGTTTGCCTTATGTTGTGTTTTTTTCAAAGGTATTTAAATTAGTAAAGTTGGTCATCAATAGAGGTCTCCATGGGACTTCACAAACCTAACAAACTTGCATGCACTACTTCTGCGTACATGGGATTAAGAAAAAAATGATGATGGTTGAGCCTTTAAGGATGAAACCTAAAGCTATAAAGGAGAATAGTGGATTCAATTAATGTGGACATATCTCACACTACTCCCTAATAGTAGGCCTAAAATGGAGGGGTGGGGGGGGGGGGGGGGGGGGGGGGGGGGGGGGGTTTTTAAAAAGTGTGTCCTAAAGCAACTAAAAACATTGGTCTCACATCACTCCACATACATGTCACATTTTGATGCCTTAGATAAGGAGATTGCTTTTATTCACCAACAACTTAAGGAATAAAATATTAAGGGTAGATGGATCTAAGGTTGAAGAGGAAGAAGAGGAGGATGAAGATTCTGAATGATCTAACTATTGAGCGATACTCTCTTTAGACATTTGTTTCTCATTGGGTTGTTATCATCCTACTAAACTCAATTTATTATCAATTTATTATCAATTTATTATATTTGCTCTATTTATTTTTTGTTTCAGAACTTTTGGTTGATTGTATATTTGTTCCATTTAAGAACTCTTATCTAATTGTATATTTGACTGAACTTGTTATATATGCATCTCCTGTCTACTATGTTTTATATTATATATTTTTGTTAATGTCTAAAGGGAAAAAAAATTTAATGCAAAATGCAAGAACATGGAGGTTGGCGATTATAAAAAAGGAGAAGATTATTAATTAGGGGAGCTAACCATTCTTTATGATACTCCAAATCTGATTAATTTGTTTTTAATATGTTTAAATGTTCTTGTTAAAATTATCTAATTGCTAAAATATGTTAAAATGTATGTGTTGTAGAACCACATTATTTAGTGATTATTAAATCTGTTAAATATGCTAAGCAGGAAGCTTAGTCTCTATTTTAATCAATTAAGTTATTTACTTAATGAACTAAAATTATCTATATTGTTAAATATGTTGAAAATGAAAATCAAGAAGTTAAGCTCTTTATTTTTAATCAATTAAGTTATTTATCTAATTGATTAAAATTGTCAATATTATATTTTTATTATATATATGGATTTAGTTCCTTTTTCAAGTAAAAAAAAAACAATATAAAACCATCCAGTTATTGAGAAAAAACATCCTTTTGAACATTTTTGGAAAGTAAGAATATCAATTGAGTGAAATCAAGCTTGCAAGAATGAATGGAATAAGCTAAAGAATGATTATTTCTAGTTTTCTGTGTAAAATTTGTACCGAAGATGTATGTTTTTTTTTTTTTTTTTTTTTTTTTTTACTTTTCTGTAATTTCTGTTACTATTGCATCATTTGTGCTATAAAGCATAAGATGAGTTGTGTGCATCCTCACCATTAGAAAAACTATTATTGTTTTATTAGAGATATATCTTACAAAATCTCAACTTTTTATAATAATCATTTTTAAGGTTCAGATATTGAAAAAAATATTATATGTAACTTTTAAGAATTGAATCCGTATTAAATCGTGTATATATTTACCCCGTTTTAAGTCGTAAAAAGTTAAAAGTTCAATTCAAAGAAATTTTAATTACATCAAAATTTTTTCAAAAAAGAATAAACGATTTCAATTTTTTTAGTTGAAATATCTTTGATCTGTAATTCTAACAATTTGAAAAAAGTCAAACTTAAAGAGAAATTCAGGTGATAAAAATTAAGAGTCCCAACATAATATAAATAAAACATATAAAAAATACAAATTATCATTTTAAAAAGTTTAGATTTAAACTATAGACATCTTTCTCTTTATAAATTAAATTCAGGACTCAGATTGCAATTTTTTCTGAGCCTTAACGCTTCAACCCTCCTCAGATATGTACACGGAATAAGGGGGGGTCGGGTCGGAGGTAAAATCCGAGGCAAAACATGGGGAGGCAGAGGGGGGAATGGACGGGAAGGACTCGTAAAAGTGGGAAAATAGGGGGAGGGCATAAAAAGGAAAAGAGGGGGGTGGCGGCGGGTAAGGGAATCAGGGAGGGGGAAAAGGAGATAAAGGGAAGCGGGGGAAGGAACGAGAAGGGGAGGAAAGAGGGTAATCAGGGGGAAGGAACAGTAAAAGAGAAAGAAAAAGAGGAAAGGGAAAGAAGGCGAATACAAAAGAAACGAATAGGTAGACGGGTCGGGGGGGGAAAGGAGGGGTAAGGGGGACGGAAAAAAAGGAGGGGGAAGGGGCACGTAACAGAAAGAAAAGAATAAAACAGACGGAGGCGGCGGGGGGGGGGGGGGGGGGGGGGAGGGGGGGGGGGGGGGGGGGGGTGGGGAGGAGGGGGGGAGGGGGGGGAGGGGGGGGGGGGGGGGGGGGGGAGGGGGGGGGGGGGGGGGGGGGGAGGGGGGGATGGAGGAGGGGGGGAGGGGGGCGGGGGGGAGTGTTTTGGGTGGGTATGTTGCGTTTTTGTGGTTGTTTTTTGTGATTGGGGGGGCGGGGGGGGGGGTGGGGGGGGGGGGGGGGTGTGGTGTGTGGGTGGGTTCTGGAAAGGAATAATCAGATTTACAGTTTTAAATTAAATAATAATTATTGGTAATAAAATAATTATTTTTCAACTAGTATAATCATCTGGATCATACACATACCAAGAAACATGCATCGATCAGAACTGCCACAGGGGAATCTAAAATTGTCACAATCTCATAAGAAAAACATTCCTGAAACATTTTCTATTTGTTTTTTTCCCAAAGAGATAAATCCTATATTAAACCCCACATCACTATGCAAAGATAAGGACAAATTTTGCTTGTTGGTTTGAAAACTTTCCCAATATCAAAAGTGATTTCAGACAAAATTGAAAGAACTTTACCAATGGAGATGAAATAAAGCAAAGAATTAAAGAGATATTATTATTTAATAACTCTAAAACAAAAATTGTTTCATAATTATCATATTCATTATCTTTTACATTACAAAGAAGGCTCAGAAATTCTATCTTGAAGACAATTATACCCTACATTCCATAAAAAGAAAGTTTCTCTTTCCTTTCCTTATGAATTTCTCTTATTTTGTGAAATTATTATTATCATTGATATATTTTATCTTTAATTGCCAATCTTGAAAGAAATACAAAATAACATAAAAATATTAAAAACAGGTGTCGTCCTACGTTCACAAAACAAAAATATTTAAAAGAATCATAATTTTACTTTTTCCACCGGCAGTATTACGTAGCCAAGTGGCATAACTTTGTGGTCAATTCGACTGAAGATTAGGACCGAATTAATGAAAGCAATTAAAAAAAAATATCATTCGTAGAAAATATAATCCTTACAAATATATTTTTTTATCACAATTTTTGTAACGATCAAAATATAAAAAAAATAGAAAAATGAGAGAATCTGACACCCACTAAATTTAGCCGAAACATGTAATGAATAATTTATTTTAAAAATGGTTTCGCTATTTTAACGGACCTAAGGTGTGGGGACATGTATTTATGTAATGTTTAAATAAAAATATATATAAATAAAAAGCACTTCTGAATCTCCGAGAACACTGAAAATTCATTATTCTTTCTATTCAAGGTTACAAGATGTGATCAAATTGAACATGAACCTCCTCATATGAAAAAGAAGAAAAAAAAAACAACTCACACATTACAACAAATAATCCGTGGCAAAGTCAAAAGTGAGTGAAGAAACCACTATATATATCAACCGTACACTATTATTGAGATTGGAATTGATGTTAAGCAACACATACAAAGAAAAATCAAGAACAACAAAAAAGCGGTCAAGAAAAAGAAAAGAAAAAAAAAAAGGAGAAGTCTAATTACAACCACATGTGTTCTTTGAGTTCATGAAATTGAGAATCACCTCATGTTGTTGTTGCAGAGCATAAATCCAACATCCTGACCAAGCTACTCGTAGACGAGGAATAAACACTGTGCCTGAACTTCTTTGATTCTCTGGACAACATTACTCCATTGTTTCCACAAAAAGATTCAGCTTCTGACGGTGGCCCATAAAGGGTACCGAGCACTGTGGAGAAAGCCACTGTGAAGAACAGCTGCAACATTTCTTCTTCTTTTTCTAATTCTTTTATGACCCACTTGGAGAAAGCTTGCAAAGGTGGAAGCTTTGGATTTAGGAAGAAAAAGGGTCTTTTGGATTTGGATTTGGATTCGGGTTTTGTTTGAGTTTCTGAAATTTTTGTGAATGGTGTTAGAGAAGAAGAAAGAAAGACTTGATAGAGAGATAGAGAGAGAGAGGTCTGGAATCTCGATGTAGGTGAAGCAACTCAAATCCAAAAATATATATATATTATGGTCAGTTTATTTTATTTTTTAATACGCAGTGGGTGAGGAATTAAGTAATGCAGTAATGGAAAGATGTCGAGCTATTAGTTTAAAGATATTTCCAGATTTGATTGGATTGTTCTTGATGAGAAAATATTGGAGTTCTACTGATGTTGTTGGATGTTTAATAGAGCTATGATTAAATTAAAACTTGCGTACGATATTAGTACATTGCTATGATGTGGTGATTTTAAATAGAAGATCATGTGAGGTTAAAAGTGTCAGTTAATTCACGGTTGAGATGATAAAATTATTGAATTAGTAATTTTTTGGTTCTAATTGTTTTACCATCATCATAATTAGTAATAGCGTGAGGTTCTAAATTTAAATGATTAAAAATGAATTGATACAAGTTTATAATCATATATAAATTTAAATGATTAAAAATGAATTGATACAAGTTTATAATCATATATAAAATATCATCAATACGTATGAATATATGTGATAATTCAAATATAAAATATATTTAAGGTTTCGTGACATGTACTTGAAATTCTGATTAAAATATACTTATGTTATTTTAATCTTGATTATACTCATTTGTAATCTTTTATAGATTCAAAACGAGAAAAATAATAAAAGTTATAAAAATTTGTTTTCTTTTAAATTATGATAATAAATAACCAGAAATTTTTATTCTTAAAAGTTAATATATTTTTGTTTGTTGAGTTCTTATTTTTAATATTAATTATATTAGTATTTATATTTAGAAAATAGGGTTTAGTAGTAAAATTATATATTTTAAATCATTAATATAGCAATCCACTATGATATGACATTAATAGTATATATTTTAATTTCTTTCATAATGATATCTTAAGTCGTGTTAGATTTCCCCTTTTTTTCCTTGAGGAAAAAATTAAGGAATAAAAAAAAAGAAGAGAAAGATACAAGTTTCGTTTTCTAAAGTTACATGTATTTTTTGGTAATTTTTAAAGTTATTAAAATTTACTTACTTTATTGTGAAGTGATTTCGAACATTTTCTTATTTTATAAAAAAATAGTACAAGGTATTATGGAAACACATTACCTAACCAATAAGAACAAAAAATGTGCCAACTGTCCTAATAAATGTAAGAGAATAAGAAAGATACAGAAAATAAGCAACAAATCGTACTATAATATCCTTTTATCAAATTGTATTATAAATCCTTCGTTTTAGTGTAACCTTAGATGTCAAAGTTTAATTTGCAAAAACATAGTGAAAATTGGAAAGGGTTTTAGTGCAAGAGGAAATATAAAACATCATGTGAATTAAATTGTTACTTAGTCTTTTTTATGTGTATTTGATTATTCATAAAAATATGGGAATTTTTTTATTTACAATCGGATTTTTATGTTTTCAACTTATGTCATATGAATATAATAGATATAAAGATGCATGATAACTATGTAAATAAGTGAACATATTAACGTTAAATTCTATAGAGTTATATAAAAGAATTTTTTTTTACGTTTGATTTCTATAGGACCTTATGTTAGACCCATATGAATCATATGTAAAAAGTCTCTTTTACATGGGACTATGACACTTTTGACATAACTCTTTTAAAATTTTCAGTTTGAACCTTTCTTCCTTACTTCTCTTTGTAGGAAAAAGCTACAACTAAGGTTATTTTCTAGCAAACAGAATTTCATTGTGGGGCTTGCAATAGGGCCAAGTGCATTCATGTTTCATTCTGTGAGTGTGAACTCATGATACAACTTGCTCTTAGTTATTTTTTATTGTAAAAGTCATAGAAAATATAGTTGAAATTGATTTACTACTTATATTAAAATTTATTAGTGATTTTAAATTATAATTTAATATAGCCATCATAATCAAAACTATATTATGCAAGGATAATGTCATCAACACATATCAACGAAACAATAAAAAAGAAGTTTGTTAGTTTTAACAAAAAAGAGAGAATGATTTGATGTAGACAAATTAAAGTCGATAACTAATATGGCTATAGTAACCTTTTCACACCATTATATATTCGTCTATTTTAAGTCGTATAACGATTTTATCAATATAATGACAAAGTCAAATTAATTAAAGGAAACATTATTTTACATTCAATTGCTTAAGGAACATTTAGTCACAACTAAGATAAGAAAAACTCTTAGAGTAGTTAGTTTTTGCTTTAGGAGATAATGTATCAAGGTAATCAACCCTGCTAGCAAACAATTTAGCTTTATGTATTTTTATGTTACCATCACCATAAAATTTTATTTTGTAAACTCATTTGTAGCTAATAGGAATCTTACTTAAAGGAATTTCATTTATTTGGCAATCACTAGTGCAAAATATGTTTTTTATAGCAACATATTATATTGGTTCTAATCCACCAAATATAAAAAGTGAGGTGGTGGCAATTTTGTATATAATGTGAAATCTTTTGTACCAATTGGACTAATAGCCGTTATAGAAAGTGGTGGGTTGGCAATTATATAATAAATTGAAAATGTTCTATACCGTTTCTAAGTGTATAGTATAGAAAGTATTTTCTATAACTTTCCTTTTCAAACCCAATTTCATCGTTCTTTCTAACTTCAACCCCTAAACCCTAACTTTTTCTCAACCATTTTGGCGAACTTTTGGCTTCACATGTACACTCTCAAGAGTTGCTTCAACGCCTCAAACCTCACTAACTTCATAAATCCCTTGTGTAACACCACCCAATACCTCGCTCTCTGTGTGGAGTAGCTCTCAGTATACGCTGTCGCCGTCCAGAAAGTCTTTGACACTGGTTGATGTTTCCAAAGTAATCAATTTTTCTAATAAGTATATTGGTAGTTTGTAGTACAACAAGTGTCATATCCACAAGGATTTGGTAAAATATGCAATGTTTTAAAGTAGTTTAACTTGTAAGGAAATAAAGTTGGTTTCAAAGAGTAACAAGTTACAAAAACAATTTTGATTGAAAAGGTTGACTTCAAGATGATAAAGACATGTTAAAGCTAGATTTCACCACTTTGTACATCTCTTGTAATGATTCAGTTATTATTTATAAAGATGCAATTAATCATGTTCTGAGAGTTCTCTTTGAATATAACTTTAAGTTCATTCCTAGATCCTAAAGCCTAAGATAACCTTACTTCAGTATTATTCCTCAATGATTGCTTGAATGAATCACTTCATTAAGATAAGACGTATAAACTAGCTAGAGTTTAGATTTATTCTAAGCACATAAGAGCAGGAGGAGAATTTGTTGGACCACAACTTGAGACTAGTTCCTACTCAATCCTAAGCTAGTGAAATAAGATGTGTGATCAGTTCATCCAATAATAGATATAAACTAATTCACAAACATGTAATAAAAGTGTACATTGTTAGATAAAACAATACCAATACAAAGAGTTCTAGAGGGTTACATCTTTGCTTTAACACATAGTGAGATTTAGCTCCTCATAATAGATGGAGAAACAATACAAAATATTGAACAACCATCCTCTATTATGACCTCTAAAAATGTTCACTAGTAAAGAGGTAAATGTCTAAGAAGCTCTCCAAAAATCTCTCAAAAGAACCTCTCCAAAAATTCTCTCAAAATAGAGGTGCAACTATGTTTTTATAAACTGTCTAGGTATGACTTCAATAGTGCACTTGTGGTTCCAGCTGTAAAGGTTTCCCCCTAAAGGTAGGTTTGCTTATGTGGCTCAAGCCTCATGCTTTGATGTTGTAGTCCCTAAGATAACTTCTTTAAGAATGAGTATTCATGGCTTAACCTCAGTTCAGTCTTGAGGGTCATCCTCATGAGGGTTTTCTTGTGTGGATTTAAGCCTCAACCTTTGTTGCTTCGGTAAACTAGTATCAAGTTTTGTCCAAAGTTGCTGGGATTTCTTCCATTTCTATAATTTTTCCACTTTGATTCTCTCTTAATATCAAGAATTGCAAAACAAGTTAAATTGGGATGGTTTACGTATAAACTTAACAAAATCTAAGTAAGATAAGTGTCAAATTCATCTCAAAATTAATCATATAGGGTAACTTATTCATCACATCCACGGGACACCATCTTGATATATTGTGCGGTGGAAATCTACATGGGTGTATAATTGTCGTAGTCACTAAGGTAAGGTGAAATGGACAGGATTTCATGGACTGTGGGAGACCTGGGTGAGCTCATGCTCACCGATGAGGAATGTAGTGACGACTTGTTTGGAAGGTGCTGAATGAGAATATCAAAGACGCAAAATGTTTCTTAGGTCACCAATAATGCATTCTCTCTCATCAATCAATATGATGCCAAACACTAGACCAAATTTTTTCCTTTTTCTTTCTGTTTTTGTTTTGAAATAAAATAAGAAAACAAAATTGTTCTATGTGGTTTCATAGTGATTTCTTTTTGTGTTTCATCCATGTGTATGTAAAACCAAGTGAGTTTATTTAAAAGGCTAAATATAAGTATAAATCTTGCTATAATGGTGATGTACTTCTTATTCCTCTTCTCAACTGTCAAATAGATTGCTTTTCGTGGATTATTTTGGAATCTCTCAAATACATTGTTTTTTATTGATTAATTTGGAGATGAATGGTAGAAGTGAGTTAATGGATTATCTTGGAATGGAGAATGTGAGAATATAATAAGGTGACACTTTTTTTTATACAGGTTGTGGTTAGAACAAGTATAGAAAGTAATATTTTTTATACTAATTCTGAAACGATATAAAAAAGTGAAAACTTTTTATGTCCCCTACTTCTAAACTGGTTCTAGAACTAGTATAGAAAGTATTTTAATTGATATAAAAAAATTTCGTTAGCCAATAGAGAATTGTGATTTTGTTTAAGAGCCTCTTCATAGCCTATATCCAACAATCAAACTTGGATGCCTAAGCATAGTTCATGGTTAAATTAAAATGGAGACAAAGTAAAAAAAAAAATTATACAATTTTTGGTGAACATTTTGGTAAGAAAGGAAATAAGAAATGATTCAGATATGGAAGAAGACATGCCTACAAAATGTTAGCATAACTAGCAGAAGATGCAACACCGTGGCAATTTCTCAAATATTTTTGGTTGGGCTTTTTATGAGTGATTATTTAAGAGGTTGAGAAGTAGTTTAAAATTTGGTTAAGATTGAAAAGAGTCAACAAATATTATAAATTATACTATTAGACTCAATGCAGGGGAGTAAATAGACGAGGTAGGTGGTAAGTTAACAACACTATATATCATGTGATCACACTATATATCATGTGATCAGGAAAACTACGTCTGGTGACCTGCATAAAACACAAATTAAAGAGTAAACTTATCATATAAAGAATATAACAAAGACGTTAATAAAAGAGTACAAAGGATAGGCACTTGAGTTTGTTTCACAAATGAAGTTATAAACTACAGTTACAACGAATATCATGTCTTGGCCTGTTACAACTAAGGAAACACTTATGTTTAACGATATTTGACACTTATATAAAATTATGTTTTACACTTTATTATCAAATATATAATTATTATAAAATTAAAAGTTGGTTGAGTTTTAAATATGAAAAAGAAATGTAATCTAAAATTAAATTAGGGTTTTAAATATGTTTTTAGTCCTCAACTATAAAGCGATTTTATTTTTCGTCCATCTTTCAAACTTTGATACAATTTGATCCTTCTCCTTAAGGAAACTATAATTTTTAGCCTCCAAAATCAATGGACGTTAAAACTCATCTGAGGTGACTAACGATGGTGTGCCACGTCATTTTTCTTTTTATGACACTCTTTCTCTGCTTCTGTGTCTCCCTCTTTCTCCATGTCTTTCCTTGCATTCACGGTCCAGCTTCATCCATCCTTCTTCCAACTCTTTCTCCGCTGGTATCACAAAACTCACATAGAACAATGGGAAAGAAAACAGGGCAGACAAGAAGTTTCAAAAAGAAAAAGAGCCAATAAGAATCACTAACCCCCTATGGTTCATTCACCATGATAAAAAAAAAATTTCTTATACATACTGCATTTCTACCACAACTTAAAACATAACAAAGAAACTATGGAAAGCTACACATACATAATACATATAGATACATACATTAAACTATCTTTTATCCCATTACACCACCATCACGGAAATCACCTTCTTAGCTTCTGGATTGCATTGTACATTTTCCTTTTAGACCCGACAGCATTGATCACAATATCTTTGAGATCCTCCAATGTCAACATAGGAAGCAACTCATCATCGTCCTCATGGATCTCAAACATAAGCGCATACCTACTCAGACCTAACTCGAAAAGCCAAGACCTAACTCCGTTACTCTTCCTCCGTTCCTGCGATTTTGATTCAACACCGTCGTTATTCGAAACCCTAACTCTAGGATCCTCGCTCCGATCCCCATGCCAATAATCCACACCATTATCTTCCACCGAGTGCCACCGGAATCTGATCTTGTTCAGTTCATGTTCGAAATCCCTAAACTCTTCCTCACCGTTCTCGGCCATCGTTGTTGTGGAGTCCAGTTGATCTCAATCGCTTCACTGTTGGTCTCCTCGGCTTTTCCTTTCCCTTATAATTATTGGTGCTCCAACTCTTCGCTGTCGTCCGCGAGGTTCATGACGGAGCGTGCTTCGAAGTTCTTGAAGGTTCCTTCGGAGTCCGCCAGCTCCATGGAAGGCATGCTCGGGCGACGTGTATGCGAGTGTCGTGGCCATGTAAGGCGGACGCGTTGGTCGCTGATCTCTCCTAGACGGACACTCGGACGGCGTTGCCGCTTCGGAGCTAACGCTGGAGGGGCAGATTGATGGAAGAGTTTTGTGATCTTTGAGAAGAGTTTTGTGATACAACGACGAATGGAAGAGTGGGAGAAAGAGGGAGAGAAGCTAGGTGTGAAAATGCAAGGAAAGAAATGGAGAAAGAGGGAGACAAAGAAGCAGAGAAAAAGTGTCAGAAAAAGAAAAAATGACGTGGCACATCACCGTTAGCCACCTCAGCTGATTTTTAACGTCGTTGATTTTAGAGGACGAAAAATTATAGTTTCCTTAAGAAGAATAATCAAATTGTACCAAAGTTTGAAAGAAGGACGAAAAATAAAATCGTTTGATGTAAAGCATATTTTAACCATTAAATTATTTTAATTTAATAATATGAATTAAAATATTTAAACTTCTTAAATATCAAGTTATAATAAAATTAACAATTGCAATATATTAAAAAATTATTAAACTAATTTATTTAACCAACTAATCGAGGAACATTTCTCAAAATTTACTCTAAATTTACAAACACGTGTATATATATATATATATTTATTTATTTATTTATTGGTTAGTTTCAAAGATTGTGAGAAACTTAACATAGTTATAGTTCATGTGAAAAGGAATTATGAGTGCAAAGTTGTACTGTATATAAAACTCACATATTACGACAATTTTACTACTGAAGCAAGTTAACAATATCGAAATTGTTCTTGGTTGAAATCATCATTTAGAAAGTGCTTTCCCAATTATAGAACCTTTTTGGAAATTAAAAAAATTTTCGTTCTTCTATTTAAGCGTATAATTGTGAGAAAATTCGTGTTTAACATTTTTTTCCCTTTTTGTTTTCCAGTCTATTTATTTATATAAATATTGTCATTCATTATAACAAATGACTCATTATCGATACCTTTTAAAATTAAGAAACCAGAATAAAAATATCGAAAATTCTAAAAAAGTATTTTAGTTATCTTCTTTTTTCCTGGAATTTATACTATAAAGAATAATAAAATACATACCATATAACGTTTCATTGAAAGCAAAAAGCAACATTGTGATTACTTAAAAAGTTTTATAAGTTTGATCAATTATTGTTATACAAGTACTAACATCAAAGAATGGAAGTCTGTGCCGTATTGTTGGTGTTTTTGTATGTTATTTTTCCTTATCAGATTGAACTTAATTTCTTTTGGGTTATTATGACTGTGTTCGTTACAGTACGAATTCAGTTTATAAGATAACTTAATCCGAACCAATCAACATAAAAAATTTACATGTATTTAAGTATATCAAGTTAATTATAATCTAACATCATATGTTTAATTTTTTATGAGCTTATTTATCAATTTATTTCATGTTTTTCTATCTTTTAGAGTATCTTAATTTATCTTTAATTTTATAATTTATTTAACTTTCCTCTTTTTATATTTTAATAAAAATCTAACATTTAATTCAAATTAATTTAATTATAATCAATTTTATTCCTTGAAATAAAAAACTAGAGGGCATTTGAGAATTTGATCAATATTTACTCCTAACGTTCATTAATAAATTTTTTATAGGTACATGTTAATTATTAGTTCTTATACAGAATATACGGATAACTATAATATGTCCGTAAAGTATTATGTAAGAAAAAGAATATAAAATGAAAATGAAATTAATTTGGTTAGCATAATATATAGTTTTAGATAAATATACTTATAACTTGGGTCATCGCAGCTTGTGCATTCAAAACCGCCGTTAAAAGTTAAAAAGTATTATTTTGATACGGTATAAAGCTGTCATTTCTTACTTATAACGACAGTTATTTAAAATCGTATTTTAAAAGCCCTTTCAGTAGTCAACTATAGGCGTGTTTAACACAGTGAATAAGTCGTGTGGGTAAACCTAGTAACTAAACAAAGTTTGACTGAAGACAAAGTTATTGTAAATGATTCAATGTAGGTTTAAGACATGATTGATTCTGAAAATATCTCCAAAAAATGGAAAACAATAGTGAAAGTATATGGAATCACAAACGGGTAAAATATTAAAAGTGTTAAATATGCATATAATACATATATTTACTTTAAAATTAACGTTACTTTAGTTCATATAGTTTAGTTTATATATTTAATGTGAAATTAAATTTGTTCATGTTTAAAAATTTTTACTAACTAATATTTTTAAATTTTTTATATCAAATATAATTTTATATTAATATTTAAGTATTTACTATTTTAATATATGTTGTTCAATATCATTTAAAAAAATATATTTGACATGTAAAAAGAATTTATTTGAAGTTTAATGATCAAATATATAAAAGTTTCCTATTTAAACTTATACAATCATTTTAGCCTAAAACATGTATATACAATAGAATTAACTGTAAAAAGTCTAATTAATTTCTATAAAATTATAAATTGAAACTTCACTGTCACTATCTTTTAAGGAAAAATGTAGATGTTATTCAGAAGAAGTCGTTGACTTTTTTTTTTTCTTGGAAAGTAGTGGTACATTAAGGAAACGTGTATTAACGTTTGCCAGAAATCATTAAGGAATAGGTAAAGGATTCAACAAACCAATTGAAAGAACATGATCTTGCCTTTTGGCAAATGGAGCAGTCATAACAAACCTGCGATATCAGTATGCATATGTGGTCAATGAAAATGAGAACGATCCTTAACAACAATTTTTGAAATTCCTGAATGACACCCATTTTACTAACATGAAATTTAAAAAAATTGTGTTATAAGTGTCATTGAAGAAATCACAAGTCTATTTTTCCAAAACAATAAGCCATTTTTTTTTTCATAATAATTAGAATCATGAAGATAATCATTAACATACTTATCATATAATTCATACAAAGTAGTATTGAGGAAGTCTTTAACCACTTGAAGCCATGAACCTGTAAGAGTAGACTAAGTCATAGAAAAAAGCTAAATAAGAAACGAAAGTGAAAAAGAGAATGCAGAGGAGAGAGAGAAGAGAAGGAGAGAAAAGGAAGAGAAAAGGAGGAGAAGAACTCCTACTTAAGGCATTTTTTCACTACCACATCATAATTGAGTCAAGAGTTTTAAAATAGAGTTTTCTAATCTTTGAACTCGTACCACTTCATCAATGATCTCATTTCTTGATTCTAACATTTACTTTTGAAAACTTTTAACTTCACTTTCACTCCCCCATTGTTTAAACTCTTCAATAGCTTTTGAAAAATCACATTTTGAGTTGTTGTTACTTAACAAGTTACAACTAACTCAAGGTGGACAAAAACCATTTTGAACAATAGGTTCTTATTACTTTTGAAGAAAACGTTTAGATTCTTAGGAAAATAATCTTCTTACGGAAATCATTTAAAAAAAATAGAAAGGACATATATTTTGTTATTTACTTAGATATGTTCTTACTTTTCTGGTTACAAAAATTCATTCAATTTTTGTTTGATGGTTATTGCAGATACATCTTTAATCTTGGTAGAATTAAACAACTCAAAATTGTTGTCCCTTAGATACCTTTCCTATCTGAGGACAAATCGTTTTTCAAGAGAGAGAGAGCACAATGGAAACTCATCCGGGGAGCTTGACGAAGATCCATCTAAGGAGTTACAATTTAAGTTAGGACTAGGAGAATGGAAGAAGAAGAAGGACTTTAAGGACCTCCACTCTTGTGGAAAATAGTGTTTTCACGTTTGTTTCTTCCTTTTCTTAAGCCTTGTAAATATGTACATATGTTCTTTCCTTAAGCCTTGTATTTTGGCCAAGTTTTCATGTCTTTTAGGCTTGTTTTTGGCCATTTTCTTCAAAAGTAGTTGAGATAATCGATTATCTACCTTGATAATCGACTGTTCCAGCCAACTTTGGTATTCTCTCATGTTTTAGTTTGGTAATAATCGATTATAGTCTTAGATAATCGATTATTTCGGACATAAACGTCAACTGTGCTAATTTGAGTCTTTTTGACTTCCCTTTGAGTAGAGATGCGTCTAACATCTTTCTGGGCTTGCCTGGGCCTTAAGGAATCCTCTAGAACTTGTCTTAACTAAAGAGGCTCATATTCATTGCATCTAACTCTTAAGGAAGGTTCAAGAATCTCTCATATTTAATGCACCTTAACTGATTCTGTTTCACTTAGCTAAAAATGGGTTTCACTCCTCTCTTATAAGTAGGAGTGACTAAACCTTTGTACTCTTAGCTTGGAATGAATAATAGACAAAATTTCTACCAATTTGCAATCTCCCTTTGTCTAGGCTCGCTAGGATAGATGTCTTGAAGATGTCTCCTAACCTTTTCTTGATGGTTGACCTGATCTCCTTCAAAAAACACTTACATATCATCCTCCAAACACAATATTCATCTTTATATGCTTCCACGTTTAGTACATCATCTTGAAGATTCTCCTTCAACTTACATGAAGAGGGTTTCCATCATCTTAGCACAAAAACTTGTTCTTTAAATGTAGATCTTGACCCATCCTTTGGATCTTCCTCCATCATTACTGTCCTTTGTGGAGTTCCATGAAGTTTGTTTTGGTCAACCTCCTTCATTTGGGTTTAGGCCAAACCAGTTTTCCATCACTGGGGTATGATTAGTGTTGTCAAAATTGTTTGTAACCCTCGAGCCAACCCGGCCCACCACGCGTTTGAGCCGGGTTGGGTTTGAAGAAAATGTAATTTTTTTATGCGAGTTAGTTTTCAACCCGGCTCACTTAGAACCCAGCTCATCCGGGTTGAACCCGTGGTGAGCCGGGTTGGCTCACCAACCCACCTAATTTAATTTAATTATTTATTATTTTGTGTTTCAATATTATTAGTTAACATTTTTTTATTATATTGTAGATGGGGATAATAAAAAAGATTTTTCAAAAGAGAAAAATATTATAGATTTATCTATTCAAGACTCTAATATTATAATTGGACAACTGATACAAAAAATTATCAATATTAAAAACGTATTTGTTCGCCTTTTGTACTTGTTTTTGAATTACACTTAGATTGTGTGATGATTTTTTTTAATTGTCTTTGGAGTTTAACATCATTTTAGAGTGAAATTTATTTAGATTTAAATAAAAAAATTATAATATTTTTTATTTAAAAAAAACTTGTAATTAAGTGAGCCAATCTGTTTAACTCACCAACCCATGGTGGATCGAGTCTGGTTTGAATTTTTTCAGCTCGCTAATAAGTGAGTCGGGTTAGGTTAGCTCACTAAATGACCAACCCATAGTGAACCGGTCCGGATTGAGTCAGGTTTCTCGTTTTGACAACTGGTACGATGATATTGAAAAAACTTCTTCGCTTTGAAGATTCATTCAAGAATTAGAGTCAGACCATCAAAATGTGGGAATCCGATAGAAATATCACGTACTTGGAACGAAGACGCCGTTATGGTGAAGATTTTGATGAAGAACTAACGTATCCAAGGAGCGTTGTAATTGTTCGAAGCGATTTTGATTGAGGGAATCAGTCTTATTAACCAATGCGCGCAAGGAATCATCTCATTCTTGGGAAGCTGCCTCACGGTTCTCCAGCAGGGTGTAACATCCCAAAATTATACAGTCAGCAACTATATAATAGAATATTAACATATATTAATATGATAAAGCAGTTTTACAATAACAAAGAACAAGTTCAAAATAATGGCCGAACGGCCTTACATACACACGTAAACCACGAGCGCTACAAAATAATAAGAACGAACGGTTTACAAAAGAAATACCGAACGTTCAATATACAAACGCAAGCCAAAAGGAACGCTTGCTCTAAAGCGGCTCGCTACTAACTACACTAACTAAAATAACCGAACGCCTTTACTGTTCGGCCTTCACCTCAACTTCTACTAAGTTATCTTCAGCAATAACTTCCTCTTCAAGTGTTTGCTCCAGAGACGCATCTCCCTCTGCTCACATCCACACGGATGATCATTGCATTTGACAAGACGGATATACAAAAACAGACAACACAATGGAAATGCAAGGGTAAGCTTATTGAATTTAATTCAAGTCAAACAGATATTTCATACTTATCAAATTCAGNTTATCAAATTCAGCAATTAAATTCACAACATATACATTCAATTCATACATTAATTCCATCCAAATCCTGATACTAGACCGACCGTCCGGACTGTATGAATCCTGTGTAGCTAAGGCGTCCGTGCACCCAGGTGGGGTAACTGGAATGCTCATCAGTAGCCACCTGAGGTTAGTCTGTTCTGTCCAAGTTACAGTTATGGACTAGACCTCCTGCCATTCCCACGCATGACATACTCCTCTCTACTTGAGAACGAGCACTCACGGAATATCAGGATGAACCACCATCTAAGCTTACCACGTTCATACTTACAAATCTCAATATCCATTCAAGAGTCGTTCCACCCTGGAACGCTCGTTCAAAACCAACAATCATAATTTCATCTCTTACATCATTCGCACATCTTAATCTTTCATCTTATTCACACTTTCATTCTTAGTTTCACTTCCATAAAAGAACGAACGTCCAGCCCTCTTTGTAATAGAGGACGAACGTTAATACTTTACCAAGATTTTCTCGTTCATGATTAGAATAAAATCAAGACAGGTTATTAGACGTACTTCATTATAACTTGACTCAGTTAGATGAACTGAATCTAGTACGATCTGTAAAATACTTAGAATGATTTAAGTTCAATAACTCTGGAATGAATCCAATAGATACATAATCCACAAACTTGTTTAGACAAATAAACCGAACCCGAGATAATTCAAGAGACAAACCTCCAGTCAATGACCGAGCACTAAAATAGACATTTAATGAAATTTTGGACGAAAGTCACTGAAGTATTGGATGAACGTTATTAGGACTATTGGACGAACGCTATGTAAATTTATGGACGAACGCTATTTCAATTCAGGACGAATGCTATTATCACTCGCTGATAATTACAGAAGAGACGAACGTTCGGTATGGAACCGAGCGTTCTTTACCACATACACATTTGAACGAGCGTTCGGTATAAGACCGAGCGCTACTTAGGATGTACGCTTTGGGTCGAGACCCATAGCTAATTCAATACATTTGAAATAAGATTTTTCGTAAGTTATAATATTGAAGTTACATTTGGAACAATATGACTAAGTGTTTGAATATATTCTCAGGCTTCTAAAATTTCTCACAAACACTCAGGTATTTACGTTTGGCCGAACGCATAAACGTAAGGTTAATATAAGAGGGCGTTCGTCCTACATGCGAATTCTTCCCAGATGGAAGGATTCAGCTTTTTCAGAAAAGTTACAGAGAATACCGAACGGTCAAGGACCGTTCGATAACGAACGTGTGTTATCATACAAATCTCATTTTCAATTTCTCATTTACAATAAACTCATTTTCCAGTATAA
>NW_025907103.1:8816-41559 GCF_018835915.1 Vigna umbellata
ATATATATATATATATATTTGTTTTCTGTTCTACAGATACGAAAATTTTCATTTTGCTTTAAGAAAATGACTTTTGAGTTGTCCTATTTAAAAGTCATTTTTCGACATAAAAAGAGTTTCTGGATTACATAATTTAAAAGTTATATTTTAATTTCAAATTATGCAATTTGAAAATCTTTTTTAGTCCAGATTTTATAATTGTATTTTCTATTTTTACTTTTGAATTACACATTTTGGGTTCTTAATTACATATTTTGAAAATCATTTTTTTTTCTAAACTTCGTACTCTAAAATACATTTTTTTATTAAAAATCTTTCAAATTGTATAATATAAAAGTTTTCTGTTTTTTCAAATTGGGTAATTTGAAAACTTTTTCTTACTTTTAGATTGTGCAATCATGAGTCATTTTATAATTGAAAAAAAAAAGCTTTTAATTTAAATAGTTTGGGAATATTTTTTAAATAAATTTAAAATTATATAATCTGTATTACTTTCTTGCTTAAGATCATCCATAACATAATCTACAAAGGTAATAATAAGGTTAGAGTTTGATCTCTTAACAACCCTCTTAAAAGTGCATATACAACCTATAGGGGTGCAGAAAGAAATGGCCTTAATCAAGAGCCATGGTCAAAACTCCAAACGAAAACTTCAACATTACGTTTGGGGCGAAATAAAATAAAACCACAAAACAGAGGCTCACAAAATAAAAAGACTTTTTCCTCGTCGAATTCAAATATATTATTATTAGTAAAAATTTATATAAAATAATACTTAAATAAAAATTTCACTCTATAAATATTAATAATTGAATTTATATGTGATAGAAAAAATGTATATACATGCATTTAGAAAATACATCCTAAAATAAAATAAAACACATAATTATTTTGTAGAACAAGGTATCCCATAATTGAAAGCTATATAACACTGACATTTAGGTTTTATTTCTTTCAATAAAGTATTTTTCATATAATATAAAAAAATTGAATCCTCTTTTAGCATATTTAAGAAACCTAGTTATCTTTTAGCATATTTACGGCTTGATGCAGCCCATTAAATTAGTATGTTTATGTTTTTAATTTTTACATACTTACATAAATTTTAAAAAATTAATTAAAATAGATATACTAATTTTTTTTATCCATATTTTCAATCCATGACTCCTTCGGCTCATTAATCCATCTCAAATTTATTTCATTCTTTCTAAAAACATAATATAAAATAAGGAAATCATAAAAAGAAAAACACGTTGAATTGTATTATAGTGTATATTTTAAAAACTTTGTTATGGGTTATAATTGGATGGAGTTTGGGCTATTCGAAGTAAAAAACTTAAACCGCTTCATCCTAGTGGTGTCACTCCACGTCAAGTGCTTTATATAATATAATCTTGATTCAAATTCTGGTAAGTGGAATTTGGCCAAATTTCATCCAAAATTTACTCGATTCGAAAAATTTTCGGTTAGGGCTCATTCAACAAAATTTGTTTAAGGACGACTATGTCTAATTTTAGTTTTGGCCCTTCATCAAATTTGACCAAATGGTGGTTAAGAGTGAATGGTTTGAATTTGACCAAATTTGGGTCTTGCTTTGATCAAATACGACCAAAATTTAATTGTGACTAACTCAGATAAATTTGGCTAAATTTTGGCTAGATCGAAAACAGTGGAATTTAGGCTGATGTTGACTCGGTCAAAATTAATCAAATTTAGTTTAGGTTAACTCAGTCAAATTCAATTGAATTTTTGTCGTCGTGGACTTGGTCGAATTCTACAAACTTTCGATGATGACTAACTTGACTTAATTCAACAAAAAATTTCCATAGTTGAATTCGACCAAATTTTCGTTGGGGTCCTCTTGGCCGAATTCCTCCAAATTTTAGTAGGGGCCACATGGCTCAATTTCGGACGAATTTCTGCTAAGGCCAAGATCAAATTCACCAAAATTTAGTTGATGTTGACTTAGTCGACTTTGACAATATCTCAATTGTGGCCAATTCGTCGATATTGGCCAAATTTCAACAGAGGTTGATTCTATCGAATTTTGATAAATTTTGATCAGGGTTGACTAGGAAGAATTTAGCCAAATTTTGGTTGGGATCGACTTGGCCAAATTTTTTTCGAGGACGACTTAGTCGAATTTGACTAAATTTTCGTTCTAGCTAAATCGATCGATTTCGACTGTATTTTGGTTGGGGCTGACTTAGTATAAGTTGGTCGAGTTTTCAGCGTGGGCATATTGGATTAAATTCAAACAAATTTTGGTAGGTGTCCACTCGGTCAAATTCGACCAAAATTTCAATCAGGGATGATTAATCTGAATTTAACATAATTTCGATCGTGGCCAATTCTGTCAAATCGACCAAATTTTGATTGTGGCCGAACTCGGCCAAATTTTTATCATGGCCCGGGGTGGCCCGTCACGATCTTTAGCTCGGGTTGACCTGTTTTAGCCTTTGGCTTGGCACAACTCATTTCGACCTTCAGTCCAAGGCAACCATCTCGTCCTACGGCACGGGCCAACCCGTCTTGACCTTCAACCTGTACTGGCTCGTCTAGACCTTCTAGACCCAAGTCGGCATGTCTTGACCTTTGGCTTGGATCGACTGTTTCGACCTTCTTGACCTTTAACCGTGCCAACACGTATCTATCTTCTCGATCTTCAACTCAAGCCAACATTTCTTTACCCCTCGATTAGTCTCAGCCTTCGGATCAGGTCAACCCTTCTCAACCTTCGGCCTAAGTTGAAAAATCTCGTTTTCGGTCCAAATTGGCCTGTCTCGACCTTCGACCCATGGTGACTCGTGTCGCCTTTCGACCTAAGTCGACCCTTCTTAATCTTTAGCCCGGTTCGAAATTATTGCGGCAATCTAAAATTATTGGAATCGTTAGGAGTATGCATGACAAAATTTACAATGTTCTCTTCAACATTTTCAATGATGTTTTTGTCATTTCCTACATTAATTCTAGCATTGTTGAATTTGAATATAGAAGAATAGTCATCAATCGTGGAGTCATTCTTTCCACAATACATACACATCTTCTTTCCTTTACTATTTTTATTATCTTAATTAGGAAAACCATGTTTCATGAAACACTTTGCTTTTTGTGTCATATACACCCACAAAAGTTACAAGCATTAGAGTTAGTGTTAATAGAATTGATATAACCTATACTATTAATCTTCATTTTATTATGAAGAATGCTTCTGTTGAGTTGCCTTAGTTGTTGAAAGACATAGGATTTTTTTTTTTCAGTAGTGGGTATCAGATCCATTAATAACACTAGACACTTCACAATGGAATATTATTCAATGTGGTTATTCATAAATTTCATAGCTTCATCTTTCCATTTCCTTTAGCAATAACAATAAGAATACCACAAGAACATATGATTGTGCATGTATACATAGGGTCTAATTCATCCCATATTATTTGTAGTTTTGTGAAATATTTTGTGACAGTGAGATCTCCTTGTCTAAGCACAACAACACTTGTTTTTAATTCAAATATGTAGAACAAATTGCCCTGGAAATATATAGACTTAAAATGTATCCATCGCCCTATCCGTCCATAAGATGTTTTGACAAATACATTCAAAAATTGAGCAAAGAATCTAAGAAAAAACCATCTTATTACACCCCCACCAAGGCTGTATGCCTTATCGTCTTCTTTCGACTCAAGTATGGTTCCATCAACAAAATTTAACTTGTTTTAAATGCTTAATGCAGTTTCCATAGACTTGCCCTACAAGTGTTAATTATCCTCATTGGATGAAGATACATATCATTGTTCATGGGAGAAGTTTCTTCTATTATAGATGAAAGAAAAAGAAAAGGTTACAAAAATAGAAGAAAAGAAAATCAAGAGAAAGAAGTAGAGTGAAGTGCACCAAAACTCTTAACCATAATAGAAAATCCTTAACGATTTTCAAGANTTCAACATTACGTTTGGGGCGAAATAAAATAAAACCACAAAACAGAGGCTCACAAAATAAAAAGACTTTTTCCTCGTCGAATTCAAATATATTATTATTAGTAAAAATTTATATAAAATAATACTTAAATAAAAATTTCACTCTATAAATATTAATAATTGAATTTATATGTGATAGAAAAAATGCATATACATGCATTTAGAAAATACATCCTAAAATAAAATAAAACACATAATTATTTTGTAGAACAAGGTATCCCATAATTGAAAGCTATATAACACTGACATTTAGGTTTTATTTCTTTCAATAAAGTATTTTTCATATAATATAAAAAAATTGAATCCTCTTTTAGCATATTTAAGAAACCTAGTTATCTTTTAGCATATTTACGGCTTGATGCAGCCCATTAAATTAGTATGTTTATGTTTTTAATTTGTACATACTTACATAAATTTTAAAAAATTAAGTAAAATAGATATACTAATTTTTTTTATCCATATTTTCAATCCATGACTCCTTCGGCTCATTAATCCATCTCAAATTTATTTCATTCTTTCTAAAAACATAATATAAAATAAGGAAATCATAAAAAGAAAAACACGTTGAATTGTATTATAGTGTATATTTTAAAAACTTTGTTATGGGTTATAATTGGATGGAGTTTGGGCTATTCGAAGTAAAAAACTTAAACCGCTTCATCCTAGTGGTGTCACTCCACGTCAAGTGCTTTATATAATATAATCTTGATTCAAATTCTGGTAAGTGGAATTTGGCCAAATTTCATCCAAAATTTACTCGATTCGAAAAATTTTCGGTTAGGGCTCATTCAACAAAATTTGTTTAAGGACGACTATGTCTAATTTTAGTTTTGGCCCTTCATCAAATTTGACCAAATGGTGGTTAAGAGTGAATGGTTTGAATTTGACCAAATTTGGGTCTTGCTTTGATCAAATACGACCAAAATTTAATTGTGACTAACTCAGATAAATTTGGCTAAATTTTGGCTAGATCGAAAACAGTGGAATTTAGGCTGATGTTGACTCGGTCAAAATTAATCAAATTTAGTTTAGGTTAACTCAGTCAAATTCAATTGAATTTTTGTCGTCGTGGACTTGGTCGAATTCTACAAACTTTCGATGATGACTAACTTGACTTAATTCAACAAAAAATTTCCATAGTTGAATTCGACCAAATTTTCGTTGGGGTCCTCTTGGCCGAATTCCTCCAAATTTTAGTAGGGGCCACATGGCTCAATTTCGGACGAATTTCTGCTAAGGCCAAGATCAAATTCACCAAAATTTAGTTGATGTTGACTTAGTCGACTTTGACAATATCTCAATTGTGGCCAATTCGTCGATATTGGCCAAATTTCAACAGAGGTTGATTCTATCGAATTTTGATAAATTTTGATCAGGGTTGACTAGGAAGAATTTAGCCAAATTTTGGTTGGGATCGACTTGGCCAAATTTTTTTCGAGGACGACTTAGTCGAATTTGACTAAATTTTCGTTCTAGCTAAATCGATCGATTTCGACTGTATTTTGGTTGGGGCTGACTTAGTATAAGTTGGTCGAGTTTTCAGCGTGGGCATATTGGATTAAATTCAAACAAATTTTGGTAGGTGTCCACTCGGTCAAATTCGACCAAAATTTCAATCAGGGATGATTAATCTGAATTCAACATAATTTCGATCGTGGCCAATTCTGTCAAATCGACCAAATTTTGATTGTGGCCGAACTCGGCCAAATTTTTATCATGGCCCGGGGTGGCCCGTCACGATCTTTAGCTCGGGTTGACCTGTTTTAGCCTTTGGCTTGGCACAACTCATTTCGACCTTCAGTCCAAGGCAACCATCTCGTCCTACGGCACGGGCCAACCCGTCTTGACCTTCAACCTATACTGGCCCGTCTAGACCTTTTAGACCCAAGTCAGCATGTCTCGACCTTTGGCTTGGATTGACTGTTTCGACCTTCTTGACCTTTAACCGTGCCGACACGTATCTATCTTCTCGATCAGTCCAAGGCAACCATCTCGTCCTACGGCACGGGCCAACCCGTCTTGACCTTCAACCTGTACTGGCTCGTCTAGACCTTCTAGACCCAAGTCGGCATGTCTTGACCTTTGGCTTGGATCGACTGTTTCGACCTTCTTGACCTTTAACCGTGCCAACACGTATCTATCTTCTCGATCTTCAACTCAAGCCAACATTTCTTTACCCCTCGATTAGTCTCAGCCTTCGGATCAGGTCAACCCTTCTCAACCTTCGGCCTAAGTTGAAAAATCTCGTTTTCGGTCCAAATTGGCCTGTCTCGACCTTCGACCCATGGTGACTCGTGTCGCCTTTCGACCTAAGTCGACCCTTCTTAATCTTTAGCCCGGTTCGAAATTATTGCGGCAATCTAAAATTATTGGAATCGTTAGGAGTATGCATGACAAAATTTACAATGTTCTCTTCAACATTTTCAATGATGTTTTTGTCATTTCCTACATTAATTCTAGCATTGTTGAATTTGAATATAGAAGAATAGTCATCAATCGTGGAGTCATTCTTTCCACAATACATACACATCTTCTTTCCTTTACTATTTTTATTATCTTAATTAGGAAAACCATGTTTCATGAAACACTTTGCTTTTTGTGTCATATACACCCACAAAAGTTACAAGCATTAGAGTTAGTGTTAATAGAATTGATATAACCTATACTATTAATCTTCATTTTATTATGAAGAATGCTTCTGTTGAGTTGCCTTAGTTGTTGAAAGACATAGGATTTTTTTTTTTCAGTAGTGGGTATCAGATCCATTAATAACACTAGACACTTCACAATGGAATATTATTCAATGTGGTTATTCATAAATTTCATAGCTTCATCTTTCCATTTCCTTTAGCAATAACAATAAGAATACCACAAGAACATATGATTGTGCATGTATACATAGGGTCTAATTCATCCCATATTATTTGTAGTTTTGTGAAATATTTTGTGACAGTGAGATCTCCTTGTCTAAGCACAACAACACTTGTTTTTAATTCAAATATGTAGAACAAATTGCCCTGGAAATATATAGACTTAAAATGTATCCATCGCCCTATCCGTCCATAAGATGTTTTGACAAATACATTCAAAAATTGAGCAAAGAATCTAAGAAAAAACCATCTTATTACACCCCCACCAAGGCTGTATGCCTTATCGTCTTCTTTCGACTCAAGTATGGTTCCATCAACAAAATTTAACTTGTTTTAAATGCTTAATGCAGTTTCCATAGACTTGCCCTACAAGTGTTAATTATCCTCATTGGATGAAGATACATATCATTGTTCATGGGAGAAGTTTCTTCTATTATAGATGAAAGAAAAAGAAAAGGTTACAAAAATAGAAGAAAAGAAAATCAAGAGAAAGAAGTAGAGTGAAGTGCACCAAAACTCTTAACCATAATAGAAAATCCTTAACGATTTTCAAGAATGGGGATTGAGAGAATAAAGAGAAGAAAAGAAGCAAGAAAATAATACATTACTTAACAGTGTATTATTCAATACAAGGAAAGGAAAAAAATCAAAATATATACATACTTTGTATAAGATAAAACAAAAATTGAAGAAAAACAAACTAAGGTTAACAAAAACTAAAAAGCTATGATTAACAAAAACTAAATAAGGCTAATAGCTTTATCATAAGTTAACCGCTAGTTGACATCTTTTTTAGTCAACTTGTTATGATGCAAAATATTTTTTTTACTCAACTTGTTAAGATGCAAAAAATTATTAGACTTCCTTCCTATGTGGAGAATAGATCCAAATAATATGGACCATTATGTCTCATTTTATTTTAGTGGAGAGAGGTTAGATTAGTAGGGCACATATGAGTCATTTGAAGAGAGAAAAAAGTCAAGTGAGAGAGAAAGGAAAAGAGAAAGTTTTTCCCGCATAACACAAAGTCTACAATGATGTTTTCATTGATTTGAAGTCGTTCATCGTTGGATCAGGCTGATTTTTGGACAATAAGTTCCAAACGTATGGTTTTTCATTCTGACCGTTTGGAGCGTCAATCGAAGGTGTAGTTTGGGTGAAAACAATTTTACATCAACAACTCTGTCTTGAAGAATTTTCATCTTCTTTGTTTTCATTTGTAAGCATTTGTGCTTAGTTAGCTTGGCTGATTGAAAACATCATTTGGTGTTTTTATTGGAGACTCTTTTGTACCTTATTATTGATTTTTTGTACCTTATTATTGATTATAGTGGATTTTTCTTTGATCTGGACGACTTATGACTTTTACCCTTTTATTGAGGAGTTTTCCACCTTAAAATTTCTGGTGTCTATTTGTACTTTGGATTCTCTTTTTGTTCTATTTATTTTAGTGCTCCTTATTGATTTTTGCAAGAAAGGAATTAATATTTTGTTGTAATATTATTCTTTATTAAGTTGTCATAAATTTTTTTACCATTTTTCCCATCAAATTTAGCATTTATTGAATCAACCTAACAATTTTGAGTTGATTTTAATAAAGAGTAGATGATTTAGTAAATAAAATGTATTATGTTATACACACCATTTTAAATCTACTTTTATTGTTGACATAACACACGGAAGGTAAAGAAAATCTTCGCATACCACAACAAAGAAAAATGGAACATACTACTTTTTGTAAAAGGAAACAAACTAAGACAACTTTTTTTTTCCATACAGAGCATCCTATGGCTAAGTTTCTCAAACCCCATTCCACTCCATTAATTTTAATTTTGCACACCAATCCTCGCAACAAATCGCACACACATACTGCTATAAAACCTTCCATAAAAATTTAGCTAACACCTACCAATTTGAAACTAACAAATACTTTTTTTAAGGATAAAAACATATGCTTAACAAGGCTAAAAGTATATTTAAATTTTAAAATGATTTTTATTTAATGATAATTTAAATACATTATCTAAATAAAAAAAATTAAATTATTATACTAAAATAAATTATTTGAAAAATAATATGAATTAAAGGCAGTTCAAATTGCAATACATCTTAATGTGAATTTACTCTATCATTGGATTTCTAAATTTGAGTTATTAGCTAGAATTTAAGGGGTGGGATATTCATATGTATTGGATGTAAATTGTAAGCAAAAGTGGACCCCATGTTGTAATGTGTTCTTGGTGGTTATTGCAATTGCACATGCTTTGACTCATTCTTTTGTCAAAGGTGAGTTCAATAACACAACTTGTAGTTGCAACCATGAATCTATCTCCTCCTCATTAATTACCACTACATATATTGTCATGATTTGCACTTACTTTCTGCTCATCTGCATTTTCATACGCTTCATTACTTTCTTTTTCAATCTTATTCTAACCACCCACCTTTTTGTTTTACCTTTTACATACTACTACAAATTTCATACGAGAAACGTAATCAAAATTTGAATTTTCTAACCAATTATGAGTGAAATTTAAAACTTTAGTGAGCAAAACAGAATAACAAGATATTTCTTTATCCTTACGCCACCATTTTGGTTAAAATACTTCTATTACATTGTTACCTTTTGGTTTTATTAAAATCAATTTTAAGAAAATGCTGTAAGAAATAAGATTTTTTAAGTTGATTATTTCCTTATTTAGAAGGATTATCACGTCAATAGTTGCAAATGTTTAAGTTAATCAAAACGTTTACTTTCTAATTTGGTGCTAACGAAAACTATATTATTTTTGAAGAGTTTGTGAAAGAACTTGTGGAAACATACTATATTGTAATTTCTTATATTATATAACCTGGAAAACATTGGTGTAATGTAAAAAACAAAAATTATTGAAAACGTTTTAATTTCTTATCTTAGTTATACTCCTTCATTACCAGTTCAGCTCTTTATCTGCTACATCCAACTCTTCACGCGAGGTATGCAAGAAAAAAATCTATATTGCAACAGAAAAATCTTAATTTTATTACAACTGATTAAATTCAATTTATTTGAGTTTATTTACTTTTTTTTTTTAATTTGAGGATATGTCTAAACTCTTCTTATCCTAAAAATGAAAACATCATATTGAAAATGTTACAATCAAGACACAAAACATTTCACAGTAACTTTTTTTTTTTCATTTTAAGCAAATAGTTTTCTCATTACACTGCAATTCAAACTTTATTCAACTGCCACTGAACCTTTTGGAGTGGAAACTACTCAGAAACTCTGTACTCTAGGGTAATATTGAACATCATAAATGTAAAACTTAAAAACTCCATATTTAAAAAAAATAGAAAAAATTAGAAATCAAACCGTACTTGACTCATCACGCTCACGGTGTCTCTCGTGCAAATCACCGTTGGGTTTGGCGGCGGCGACGAGGGCTATGGTGGCGCGACAAATCGGGCAATTGGAGTGGTTACTGAGCCACAAGTCAATGCAAGAGGCGTGAAACGAGTGTTTGCACGCGCTCAGCTGCCGGACTTCTTCGCCGTCGGCGAACACCGAGAGGCACACCGGGCACTCGCCGCCGATCTCCTTGGAGTGCTCCTCTTTCCGGTACTTCACCCCTGCGTCGACGCTGGCGAGTTCGATATCACGGTGGGAGGCCTCTGACGCGACGGAGGGCTCGCTATCGGAGGGATCCCGGCGGCGGCGGTGCGAGGGGCAACCGAAGGCGAAGATGAAGGTGTAAATTAGGGCCGGGATGGTCACGACGGCGAGGAGTGCGAGGAGAAACTCGAGCGGGGAGAGATCGACGGAGCTGGGAGGGTCGGCGAACGGCGGCGGCGGGGGAAAGGGGAGGACGGTGATCTGAAATATGGAGCTGGGGGCGCCGTCGAAGGGATGCGGCGGCGGGAAGGGTATGACGGTGATTTGGCCGGCGGGACGCGGCGGTGGAGCCGCGACGACCGTTGGTGAGTTTTGCATCGATAGAGAAAGAGAGAGAATGGATTATAATTATTATTAATATTTATTATTACTATTATTATTAAGTGAGCTGTGGTTTCATTTGGGAACTTTTTTCGTTTTTAACTTTTTTTTTTAATTTTATTTATTTATGGTAGAAAAGGTGCTTGAAAATGGTTGTTAGTAATGAAAGGGATCGAAGGTGGATGAATTCTTTGAAGCAATAATTGGGTTGGGTGGGTGAGTGAATAAAATGGAGAATTTTTTTTCTAGGTGATATGTGGACAAAGAAGTCGTAGCTGGACCCTTCTCTCACTTTCTTTCTTTCTCATTCTCTATTTTTTTTTTCAATTAAAATGTTTTTACTTTTATAGAAACTAGTTTATTGTTCATGATAAGTTAGTTTCTACCTTGTATGCTATTTGTTACTTCATAAGTTCTCTATAAGTTTCAATTTTCTTTCTAAATAAAAAGGTATTATTACATAATTATATATTTTTTAAATAACTAACTTTTTATTAAATTTTGTAGTATTATTATTTATGTTTTAAACTCGATCATAGTTTTTGTCGACAAGTACACTGAGTTAATTGTAATGCTCTTAAAAGAAGGGATTCTCGTATCCTTAATTAACAAACATTGAGTGATTCAAATTGTTTCTATGTTTAAAACTTGCAATATAAGCATATATGGCATTTGTACAAAGTTTAATTATGTATTTGCAAAGATCAGTTTGATAAAACAGAATATCAAGGATGTAAAATGCAATATGGCCGGACTTTCTCACATATACAATCTTGTGCTTGTATTCATACATACATACATACATATATATATATATATATATATATATATATATATATATATATATATATATATATATATATATATATATTGTACTAGGATCAAAACATTAGTCTAAGTTAATTCTTTAATATGGGTCTTCTAATATTTTAAAATAATCAATTAATCTCTTCATCAACAGATTTAAATTCTCACATTAAAAATACGAACAAAAACTTCAAGCTTTAATCCTAGTAGTGAAAAATAATGAATGATTTGACATAGTTTAGAAAAAGAAAGTATTTGTTAATATCAATCCATTTCAAGATCATGAACATAGATTCTTCTATTTTCAAGCATTCAATATAAGAACCAAATCACTATATTGCAAAACAAAATTGACTTCTTTCTTCCTACACATACGAATAGTAAAAAGTTTACATAAAAGTCACAAAATACATATATCCATAAAAAAAAAGAATTAACCTCTCATGATGAACAATTTAATCCTAAGATACAATAAGAGAACCAAATATAGAACAATTTTTTTTTTGAAGAGTTTTGAGTTTCATGATCAAGTTTTATTTCTCTCTCCATTTGCGCTTTCCTCGTTCTCTTTCTTCAATTTATAAGTGGATTGGATTGCTTCATACTCAAGACTAGTAATTCGTTGAATAGAAAATGTTTTCACTTTATGACTTTGGATAATTTTTTTATACATTATTTATTGTCTCGATTTTACTTGATGTGTGTTTTATTTTATGAACACATGAAGTGATTTTTTTGTAGTATTTTTTGTTTTAAATTTGCTCAACCTTAGTCCAAACTCGCTGAACATACTAAGAAAATATATTGTAGCGTCTTGAATTTTCCAACAAATCCCTTGGCGCTTATCTTTTTTACTCAACATATTGATAACTAGTCTTCTTTATCTACATTTTTCGCTCATCTCATTTATTCATATTCATTTATTTTTACTATATTCATTTTATTTATTCAATATATTTTTTATTTATATCTATTGAATATAATTCTACGAAAATATGTTTATTTTAATTTCATTAATGTCAATCAAACCAACACATTAAATTAAATAAATTTTAAAATGAAAATACATTAATAAAAAAATAAATAAATATTCTTTTAAGTAAGTTTAAAAGTAATGTCCCCTTATCACTCTTAGGTCTTATAAGTGGGTTTAGAATTATTAAGTATTTTACTTGATTGATAATTTTATTTTAATTATTTTAATATTTGATTTGTGGAGTGTAATTTGACATTCATCGGAAACATGTAATTTATTCTTAATTTATGTTTAACATAACAAATAAAGTTTGTTTCACCATTATGAAAGCAATGTTTCGTAATTTTTTTTATAGAATTTATAAAAAAATATTGAATTGACAACAATATTTGATATGAATCATAGTTTTAAATTAGCTTAAATGTTTACTTTGTCCGAATGTTAAGAGGTGAATTTTTGTTTATTATCCGGTTTTAAAAACGAAGACATTGGGTCCCAAAGTTGTAAAAATTGTATCAATTTCAATCTTATCCGTTAAATGAGCATCAACGGCGTTAACTTTTTATGCTGATTTGGCCTACTTTTTTTTCTTCTCTTCTCTTCTCTGCTCTGCAACTTTTTCTCTCTCTTGTTCACCTCCATCCCCACCTAAGATCCCCACCTAAGATCCTCACGCCTCCTCTTCTCCTTCTTGTAAGACGCCAACACCAACGTTGGAAGCATCATCGTTGTCGTACCTATGCCGCTCATCACAGCGACCAAGATTGACGACGTCGTCGCGACCAAGATCGACGACGACGTCGGCGTTGTCAACACCGTTCTCTTACTGCGTTGGGTTTCTTCCATGCTCTTCAAACTCTACAGGTAAGCGCTAGGAATTGCAATTTTTTTCATTATTGGACTGAGTCTTAATTAAGTCCTAAAAATCAGTTCAAAATTGTGCTTCTGCAAGGAATGGGGAATATGATTTCCTCCTAAACTTGTACTTCCTAGAGTGTTACTTAGCTTTAGTTCAGCCTTTTCGTGTTTTGACCAACAATTGGTCACTGAGGCCCCCGAGGCTTTGCTTATAAGGTTGGGGATTAGATGCGGTTTTAAGTAGATCTCTTTGAAAATTGACATAAAATGTTAGTGGAAATTTAAGAGAAAGAAACTAACAATGATGCTCAGTGACTAACTCCAAAAATCATCTTGACATCCTGGAGGACAATGGAATAAATGTGTAGTTTCAAGAACAGTAGTTTAATGGTGCAATCTGCTAGGATTCTCTAACTATATCTTTTTATCACTCATTAATTCTCTGTTTCTTGATTTACATAACCTATTCTTATATGGATATGGAGCTATATTCAATTTTCTTGGGATACTTGGGACTGCTATTTTCAAAGGTGATAATTAAATCTCTAGTTTTTGGGTACTCGTGTGCACTTTAAATATGACACTAAGATGTTAAGAGAAAAAGAAAGACGAGACTCAAAGTAGACCTCATGCGTTTCATTTTGTGAAATAAAGCAAATGATCTGATTAATTTTCCCTAAAATCTGAAGTATTAATTTCAAGGTTAATCTCTTGGGTTTCATTCCATGCATTAAAACCAGATGACAGTTACATTTCATTCGACAAATTAAAAAGAACCAGACGATCCAGTGAATTAAATTACTACTATTGTCTGCTGTGGAGAAGTTGTTGTACCCTAGTCCTTGTGTGTTCAATGTTTTTACAGTAGAGGAGAAGAATTGGTGCAGGGAGGGTAAAGCTCTGTAGAGAAAATATGATGCATTTGTGAAGGGTGTGGAAAAGCTGTGTGGGGATTTTAGGTGGGGATGGAGGTGAAAAAGAGAGAAAAAAAGTTGAGGAGAAGATAGAAAAAGCTGCACAACAGAGGAGAGAAGAAAAAAAATTAGTCACATAAGTTAACGTCGTTGATGTTCATTTAACATATAGGATTGAATTGATACAATTTTTACAACTTTAAAATTTAATGTCTTCATTTTTAAAATCGAGTACTAAACAAAAATTTACCTCTTAATATATAAGGACGGAGTAATCATTTAAATCTTTTAAATTTCATGTTTATATTACAAAGACGTTTGATATTACAAACATGTTTAGATATTTTTCTTCGGATTAAATACTCTAGGTAGAGCTTTTTAATATTATTCCATAAGATTTAACCCAAACACTTTTGTTTCATTATTAAAGGGTGTTTTTTCATTACAAGTTTGCTCATTTACCTCAACAACACCAAATCTACTCATTCTACCTTTATATGTTAGCTTTGCTCATTTACCCAGAGTTGCCACAGTTGGGTTAATTTTGGGCTGATTTTTGCGGCCTATTAATCCTCGGATGGGTCGGTCTAATATATGTTCTTTGAGAGTTTCACCCTGCAACTCTAAGCATTTTATTCTGCACATCCAATTAATATATCTTAATTAAGTTAGGTGGTTATTTAATAATTTTCTATTAATTAAAAATTTCTGTACCCAGTTGACTGCAGCTCCATTTTTCTCCTATCACCAAACATGAATTTCTGCACCCTGCACCCCTCCATTGACTACACCCCTGCATCCCTCTATTGCCTACACTCCTGCACCCCTACACCCCATTTCATTTTTATTAAGAGACGCAATGCCCCATTTGAGTTGAAACTATGTGATAATTTTTTTCTCTTGACTATTTTTCTTTCTAGTTCATATCAATAGTTATACTTGTGAGTGAGTGTGATATTGAAAATTAAAGAAATTTGAGAGGGGTTGGTAGTGTTTGAGTGCAGTTTGGAGTGGTGCATCCAAGAAGCTTGGCTTACTTTGTGATGGTGCACTTGGGGTGCTTTATGGTGGTGCTCTTGGAGTGCTCTTCTTGTTGTTCTTCCAGCATTGATATTGCTGGAGAGAGGTTAATATTTAATTTTTTGTTAATTTGTTGCATGTTAGTATTTTATTTTTGATTAATTTGTTACATTTGCATGTTAGTATATTATTTTTGTTTAATCTTTTTGTATGGTCACATTACACAACTGATTGATTTTATGATCCAAAAATGAACATATTGGTTATTGATAACCTATGCAAGCCTAATCAGATATAGACATATGATGTGAGGAGCTTCGGATATTTATATCCGATTAAAGTTTTACTTATATGAAATATTTAAATTATATTATGTATGAATTACTTGTTTATATTAGTTTATAATTTTTTAAAATTTTATGTATTAATCTATAATATAATGTATTATATAATTTTTAATTAATATAAATTAATTTTATAAATTTATTAAAATTAATAAAACCATTTTTGAATTAAAATAAATTTGAGATCAGTCTACCGGAAATCTACCAAAATTGGAGGTGGATATCTGATGCACAAAATATCGGATGTCAAAAATTCAAGTTCAATATGTTACATAAAATTTTATTATATTATTTATTTATTTATTTATTTTATTTTTAAAATTATGTATGATTTTGTATAAGTATATAATGTAAATATATAATTTTTAATTAATATAATTTAATTTATATTAATTTATTAAAATTAATAAAACTGTTTTTCAGTGAAATTAAAGTTAATATCAGCCTATGTAAATCGGAATATACAGATATCGGATTTGGATATTCGATTTGTACTATTTCGGATTCCATTACATTTTAATATATAAAATTTGATTATATTATTTATTTAATTATTTTATTAGTTTAAAATTACTTTTAAAATTATGTATGATTTGGTATAAATATATAATGTAATTATATAATTTTTAATTAATATAAATTAATTTTAATGAATTTATTAAAATTAATAAAACTGATTTTGATTGAAAAAATTTACATTTATTAAAAATTCCGATATATATATCCTCTATAATTTTAGAACAAAAGAAACATAGAATTCCTTGTTAATTCCATGTTCTTCAAAAACAGTTTTTCCATAAGAATAAAACAGTTTTTCGATAACAATAAAACTGTTTTTGAATAAAATTAAAGTTAGCAATTTATAGTTTAATTAAATAATATTTAATTGTTAAAAAATAATTGTTATGAATTATTTTCATTTTTTCATGTTGCTTTAATAATATTATATAATTAGGTTTCATTTATAAAAAAATTTAATAGAATGAGTAAACTTAATTTTTATAATTATTAATTTTTGTTAATTTAAATAATGTATTTTAAATATTTAATTTCTATAAATTTGTAAATAGAAAAATTAATATGAAAATTTGTAATAATTTTTTTATTGTAGTTTTTTGTTTTTTTATTTTGGTGTTTTTTTTTAAAGTTGATTACATTGTTAATAAGTTTATAAATGTATAATTTATTGTATTAGTTTATGATTTTATAATATAATTATAAATTTTGAATTTATTGTATTAGTTTTTTATTTTGTTATAGGTGATTATAGTTTAAATGGACGAATATTGTCATGGGATGAATTCTGAAATAAATTTTAGCATGTTCTTAGAATTTTCGTTCTTTACAAATGAGGTTGTTGAGGGAGATCTCACGAATCATTTCACAACAAATAATTTTTTTTCCTCTCGTGACGAATGGGTAAGAGATCTAGGATTTGTTGTGGTGACTATAAGATCTGATAAAGCTACCTGTCAACCTCGGAGGAGGACGTTTGTGTTGCTAGGATGTGAAAGAGGTGAAAAATATAGAAAATACAAACCTAATGTCCAACCTAGTACGTATGGGACCCGAAAATGTGAGTGTTCTTTCCCGTTAAGGGACAAGCCATCTGAATGACGATGGGTGGATATTGCAAGTGATATGTGGATATCACAACCACAATTTAGCAGAAACTTTAGTGGGACATCCTTATGTTGGTAAGTTAAATCCTAGTGAACAAAGAGTACTTGTTGATATGACTAAAACCCAAGTAACACCAACAAATATTTTGTTGACTCTGAAACAAAATAATGATCATAATGTAACTATAGTAAAACAAGTTTACACAGCAAGTCATTGAGAGGGTTGATGATGATTCGCGACAAAAACATAGATGTATGGAGAATTATGAGGTTGTCAATGACCTCTTTTGGACACACAGGATGCAATCAAGTTGCATTTGCATTCTTATCAAGTGAGTGACAAAATAATTTCACTTGGACTCTTCAAAAGCTTAGAGGTTTATTTTTTACAGTCCACAAGTCATTGTCAACGATAGAGACTTGTCTTTGATGAATTCTATTCGCGACAAAAAAATCATAATAACTAAAAAAAATTTGTACTAGTAAAAAATATTAAATCATTCAAAAAAATTAATTAAAAATAAAATCAATTTAACTAATTCATTGCAAAATTAGATAATATATATTATTACAAACAAAATAATTTAAATTTCTAAAAAATTATAAATATTTCAAATAATTATAAAAAAGTAATTAAAACATTTTTAAGTAATTGTAAAAATCTAATAGTCACAAAAAAAAAGTAACAAAAAATCTTCTAACTATAAAAATAAACTTTAAAACAAATTAAAAAACTAATTAAAAACAAATAAATTTAATCAATTTAACTAATTCCTTAATATATTATTACAAATAACAAACTACACATTCTATAAAATTAAAAAAATTAAAATAATTATTAAATATATACAAACTAAAGTGTTTCATTAAAAGAAAAATTTAATTCAAATCTTAATATAAATAAATAATTAATTCAGATATAACAATTTTATTAAAATAAAAAGGAAATAAGTATAAATTAAAAAATTAAAACAATTTTTTTTAAATAATAATAACAGAACATTCAAAAAAATTAAAACAGAAAATTTAATATTATAATAACAGAATATTTAAAAAAATTAAAACAGAAAATTTAAAATTATAATAACAGAATATTTAAAATAATTATAACAGAAAATTTAAAATAAATAAAACAAAAAAATTAAAATTATTAAAACAGAGAATTTAAAATAATTAAAAATATTTCATTCAAAATAAATAAAATTAATTCAAATCTTTATATAAATAAATAATTAATTCAAATATAACTTTAAATAAAATAAATTTAAATAGCTATAAATTAAAAAATTAAAACAGAAAGTTTAAAATAATTATAACAGAACATTTAAAAAAATTAAAACACAAAATTTAAAATTATTATAACAGAATAATTAAAATAATTATAACGGAAAATTTAAAATAATTAAATAAGAAAATTTAAAATAATTAAAACAGAAAATTTAAAATAAATAAAATTATTTTATTCAAAATAAATAAAATTAATTCAAATTTTTATGTAAATAAATAATTAATTCAAATATAAAAATTTAATTAAAATAAAATTCAAATAACTATAATTTAAAAATTTAAAACACAAAGTTTAAAATAATTATAACACAACATTTAAAAAAAATTCAATAGAAAATTTAAAATTATTATAACAGAACATTTAAAATAATTAAAAAAAATATTTGAAATAAGTAAAACACAAAATTTAAAATAATTAAATGAGAACATTTAAAATAATTCAAGCATGAAAAAAAAACACGAAACAATATATAAAAAGATAATATGATTAAAACAAAAAACAATTAAACCTATATCGGATCTGGACATCCGATGCGTGCCGAATCAGATATCGACATCTGATTTAGCCCAAGTCGACTCTACATTTCTGATTCACGCACTGCATTAGATTTCAACCAAACAGCTTCTGCTATGTATAGAAAACTAGACAAACCAACCTCGCAAGGACGTTGGGTGTTTGCAGGGACGCTGGGTGGGTGTTTGTTTTTACTGGGCGGCGCGCAGCGCTGGAGCTCCTCTGTCTGGCCTTCCAACCTCAGCATGAAGAGGATTTGTTTATGTGCGCCATGTGTCTACAACATTAAAGAAAACTCTGAAACCAAAAACAAGCAAACCACATCATCGAAAGAGAGATTGAGATTCGAAGCACCACCTTCGCGTGGCTGCAGTGCGACGACCTCTGTGTGCGAGAATGGAGAGAGGAAGAGGAAACCCAAGGGACACAGAACTGCGAGGGGCTGTGTGCCTCTGTGTTGCTGGACAGACGAAGAAGAAAGGCAGAGGAAGGGAAACACAAATGGTCTGTGTGTATGTGTATACTGGGAGGGAGAATGGAGACACCAACAAGCAAAGAAGCAGAAATGAGCGTACGAATAATATCTGTGCACTGACAACGTGAATCTTTGACTACTTTTACTTTTTCTAAAAAAAATATTTAAACCTTCTTAATTAGGGATAATTTAGCCATTTTTTTAGAAATTTGGAGTTGCAGGATGAACTACTCGGAGGTGCAAGGTGAAACCCTCCTGTTCTTTTTTCTCTTGCAAGGTGAAACTCTCCTGTTCTTTTTTCTCTTTTGTGGAGAAAGCTTGTATGTTATCTGACTACAGTTGCTTTCTGTACCCCATGACCCCATTGTGAAATGACCATTTTAATAATGAAAAAATAATGAAAACTTAAAATATTTTCTGATTTGAAAATATGAACAATTAAACATGCATTTCTGAATTCAAAATGCATTTTAAAAAATAGTACATTCTTAGTGTACAATTTTCAAATTTAGTTGTACAATTTCTGAATGTACATTCTTAGTTGTACATTCTTGTGTTCTGGCTTTGAGAACTTGGTATTGACATAAAGCAATAACTTTCATTGAGAATGTGATTGAGTGTTGTTGTTGTTGAGTGAAGTTTGTCATCCAATGTGAAGATTCAAAGGAAGTGTTCATCCTTCGTGAAACATTCAAAAGAGGTGTTCATCCCTTGCGGCCTTCAGGGTAAGTGAATTTCATCTCTTGTGGTAACAAGAAAGGTGTTTTCTAAACCCTTAAACTTGTCTTCTACGTGCTTGTAATAGTTTATTTGTTTTGTGATAGTAGAAGTTAATCTCCATTTGGGATTAGCAATTGGATATAAGATCCTTGTGATAATTTCATTTAAAGCACAACGAAATCATTTCACCCCGTCATCTTGATTTTTGTCCAAACACACTAAACATTTCGTTGCATCACTCTGATAATTAGTATCAGAGCTTGCTTTGATAATTATTCAAAATTTTGTATTGGAAATGTCTGGACAATATCAAACTTTTACACAAGGTGCTTCAATTGACAGACCCCCGCATTTTGTTAGAAAAAATTATGTTTTTTGGAAAATAAGAATGTAAATGTTTTTAGAGTTTTTCGATATTGGTATTTGGGATGTTGTTGAAAATGCGAATGTAAATGTTTTTAGAGTTTTTAGAGTTTTCCTTACTATTACTGTTAATAACGTGCAGGAACGTAAGCTTTATGCCGAATGGACGGTTGATGAGAAAAGGATGGCTCAATATGATGTTAGGACCAGAAATATTATTTAATCTACTTTGACCCTTGATGAGTTTTATAGGATTTCGGTATGTAAAAGCACTCAGGAAATGTGAAAAACTTTAAGAGTAACTCATAAAGGAACATATGAAGTTAAGCGAATTCGAAAGAACTCTTTAGTCAAAGAATATGAGATGTTCCAATGAAACACTAAGAAACAACCCACGATGTGCAAAGTCATTTTACACACATCATCAATCATCTATCGAGATTAGAAAAATTTTTTGACATTGAAGGGTTAAATAATAAAATCCTAAAATCTTTGAACAAGACATGACAGCCAAATGTCATGACCATCACAAAGTCACAAAATCTTGCAACCAAGTCTAAGGTGGCTCTGTTTGGTAAATTAAGAGAGCACGAGATTGAACTTGAAAGGTTGATAGAAGAAGATGATGGAGGAATAAAAACAAATATTGCTTTTAAATCTGAGGTTGTCAATAGCAAAAGCATCAAAGACGATGATGATTCTGATTGCGAAGATCCATACTAATTGATAAAAATGCTCACAAAGTTCATGAAGGACAAAGGAAAATACAAAGATCGCAAAAAGAAGAATCAATGATCCTCTTCAAATTTTAGGTGTTACGGTTGTGAAGAATTAGGTCATATCAATGCAAATTGTCCCAACAAAGAAAGAGAATCTCCAAAATAAATGAGTGGGAATAGATAATTCAGGCTCTTCATCAAGCTCTGCATCAAGCATTAACGACTTTAATTAAAAAAAAAATATTTGTTTAATAGAAAACAATATAGTTGGAAGTCAAGTAAGTACCTTTAGCGATTCTGATAATTTTGATGATATAGATCTTGATGAAGATGAATTACATGATAATATAGGGAATTATGACTATAATCAGAAAAATTAGATCTTGCTCATAAGAAATTAAAAATTGATTATAAATAATTAAAATCAAAATTTGAAAATACGCTTGAAGAAAATGAAAATTTGAAAAACAAAATTTCCTATTTAAAAAAGGGAAAATTTGTTAGTAGTGATGAATGTACGTCTTGCATAAATTTGAAGAAATTACAAGAAACAACCAAAGGAGAATGTAGGAAAAACTCTATAGAAAAGAAAAAAGGTTGTTAAAAATAAGTATGTTCCTAATCTAAGAATAAAACTAAAAGAATCCGTAGAGTTTGGGTAGAAGAAGGAACTACTTATTATAAGAATCCAAATTTTGTTACGTGTTTCTATTGCATGAAAAAGGATCATACGTCAAATAAATGTAGAATAAAACATTATGATGTTCCAACGGGAATATATGCATGAATTTCTATTATAAAATAACATGTCTCTAACTTTAAAGGACCCAAATAAGTATTTTTTTTAGGACCAAAATATTATTTTTCTGTTTTGCAGGTTATTTCAAAATTAAGGAAGAAGATTTTAGGCGTGCACCAAAAGTTGGTAAATTGTGGATTGTCAAATTAAGGGGAAGTTTTTAACACGAAAGAAAATTTTGATAATTATGTTTTTTTCAATTAAGGAGGAGTGATGTTTTCTAAATTTCCTTGTATTATTGTATGTTTTGCATTATGCCTCCTATGTTTTTAAATTAATGAAAAAGTGTCTTATTATTTATTTGCCTTATTTATTTTGTTTATGGCTTATATTCAAGGGGAGTATTATATTAAGGGAGATAAATAATTAATCATACATAGCTCTTTTAGAAAATGATAAAAAAAGAGGAGCAATATTTGGTTTAAATGTTTTAAAATGTTTAACTCCTTTCTACTAATGCTCTCTCTTTTCTACTTATTACAAAAGGGTTTAAATCAAAGGAGTTTTTTATCATCACCAAAAACGGGGAGATTGTTAGCTAAAAGATGAAGCATAAAAGTTTTGATGATGCCCAAAATCAAGTCTCAAGTGCTCACTTTCCAAGAAGACCTTCATGAAGACTTATTTTATGTGTTATAGCTTTTGTAATGAGTAATTTGTGTATAGGACTTAGTGTTTTGTTTGATTCCAAGTAATTTATGCTTTGAATTTCTCTTTGGAGTCAAAAAGCTCTATAATAATCGATTAGCTACTTAAGATAATTGATTATTACAAAGAGGTTTTTCAAAATGTTAAAAACTTTATTTTGGCCTCTTGAATAATCGATTACCAAAGGTTGATAATCGATTATCCATAATCGTTTATGACTTACCATAATCGATTACCACATGTAGTTGTTGGAGTTTTTGAGCATGTTTTTGATCGTTGTGCATTCATTAAATGAATAATCGATTACCTTAATTAGATAATCGATTATCACGTGTGAAAAGGTTGACAATGCATTTTTGGAGGTGTCCTTGAGTGAGGTTTTTATAAAGATGTTTTAGACTCTCATTCAAACACATACAACACTTTGAGTATAGTGTGATCTAGGGTTTGTGTAACCCTTGTGCTTTGACTTTAAGAACTTGGTGTTGACATAGAGCGAGATTTTTCACTAGGAGTGTGATTGAGTGTTATTGTTATTTTTGAGTGAAGCCTGTCATGCTTTGTGAAGATTCAAAGGAAGTGTTCATCCTTTGTAAAGCATCCAAAGGATGTGTTCATCCCTTGTGGCCTTGTGGCCTTTAGGGAAGGTGAGGTTAATCTCTTATGGTAATAAGAGAGATGTTTTCTAAATCCTTAAACTTGTCTTTCTGTGTGATTGTAATAGTTTATTGGTTTTATGATAGGGAACGTTAGTCTCCGTTTGGGATTAATAACTGGATGTAGGATCCTTGTGATCTGAATCGGTATAAAACTACTTGTGCAAATCTTTCTTTCCCTACACCCTTTATTGTTGTTGATATTATTTGTTAAGTTTAAAAAGAGAGAACAAAAATTATTTTAAAGCATAAGAAAACAGTTCACACTGTCATCTTGATTTTTGTCCAAACACGCTAAACATTCCACTGCATCGCTCTAACATCTTGCATTAAACTCTTAAACACATATCTTTTAAACCCCTCATCAACATCTTAGCTCCATTTTCTTCAAATTCATTCTTCTCTCAATCACAATATATAATATGTTTTTAAGTAGATTAAAGGCTTCTCCTTAACTTGTTTACTTCAAATTACTTAAGTTGCTTTAAACTCTTCAGAGTTGAATTCACACTTCTTCCTTCTTGTTTTAACCACCCAACCTGTATTTTTCAAACTACTCCAACCATTCCTTCTTCAAATGACTCTTTAAACCACCTACTTTAAACTACTTCTGCACCTTCTTATTAACTCAAAATACTCCTTACCCAAACACCAAACTTTTTGATGAATTTAATAGTTATATGAATACCATTCTTTACAGAGCTTGGTTTACAAAGTAAATAAAGTTGAATCTTAAATTAAAAAAAGGGAGAGATTTTAAAAAGAGTACTCATGATAATATCTGTTATAATTTGAGCGAAAAGGACAAGTATAAAAATAAACGTCATTTGTCTCCTTCAATTTTTTTGAACGTCTCCTTCAAAAAATTTTAAAGAGATCGCTCTTCGTCGAAGTTCTAATGAACATAAACATTTTAGATATTGCCTTTTTTTCTTCTCAAAAGACAAGTTCTATTAGATGTTTTAAATGCTCAATGTATGAACATTTTACTTCCAATTATTAAAAAAAAACTATGATCATTGAAGAAGGATTAATTGATAATGAAGATTCTTCTTCTTCTTCTTCAAACTCTTTATGATTCTGTTCACATGAAGGGATTATCCTGTTCAAAAGGAAATGTGAGCACTGATTAGGGAGATAAAACGTGTTTGTTTAAAGAGATTTGCGAAGAATGATTTAAACGGATTTGCGAGATGCGTAATTTTTTTTATCACCCGCGATGTTGCTCAGATTTGAGAGGATTTTGTTTAAAAAGTCGGCTTTACCCTCAAGTTATTCTAAAATACCATAATAAAAAACATGCATGTATTCAATTCTTTATTGTCGTATTCAATTAAATGTGAACCAGTTACAGCTCCACTCACACATATAAATAAGCTTGTATTCGATTCCCCATTTTATATATTCAGTTCCCTTGTAAAAATGCACCATGTATTCGATTCCTTTATTTGATGTATTTGGTTCCCTTGTTTCGATTTGGTCATGTTTACAGTGTGTCCTGCACCAAGCTTTGAGAGAACCATACCATACCATATCTTGAGTTGATTTGATATTTACTTTATCTTTTTACGAGCTTCCAAAATTAAACTTTACCTATGTGAAATGCTGTTTATGCAACATATAAGTTGAGATACAACTTCATTAACATGGATAATATCTCAATCCAAAACAAACAAAATAAAGGTGGGTACACCATCCAAAACTATAGTTTCTAGTGAAAAGTGAACATCAAAGAGGCTCCCGTTGTTGGCCTATATTATAGATCACACCAAGGAATTAAGGTATTGCTTATTAGTTAAAAATCTTTTATGCACGCAATTATTTTATTTAAAATAATATTATATTTTAAAAATAATTATTTTACTTTACTTAAATATTATATTTTTACATTTTAAAAATATTTTATTAAATTTAAAAATAAATTTATTTTACTAAATTACAATTTTTGTACATTTTTAAAATTAATTTTAATAATTAATGTTAATTTTTTACTCTTTATAAACATTTTTATAATTAAATATAACATTAACAATTGTCATTTTATATTACTTTAATAACTAGGGACATTTTGGTAATCATCAATTTCTATCAATTAAACAAAATATATTTATTTGTTACATCAATCAAATCAAATCGTATACTAATTCTCACATACTTTACTTTCAAATACACTCTCTCTTGCCTTCAAATTTACTCAAATAAACAACAATTAATTCAGTCTCCTAGATTCTTCCTCCAAAGTAAACACACCCTATGTTCTACTTCTTCTAGTGATGAATGTGCTATTGAACCTTTGAAGAATGATTTATTAATGGTTAGGCACCCAATTTGACATTAAAAAAAATATTTTAATAGTTCTTGAAAATAAAATATTTTTCATACAAGGTGTCTAGACAATAACAAATTATACACATTGATAGTTAATAAAGAAAGTTGTACTAATATTACAATCAAGGGAATGAAAGAGAAACTTTTTTATCAACCATTTCTCACCCAAATCCATACAAGTTTCAATGGTTAAACATAGAAAGTAAGTTGTTTGTCGATAAACAAGTCTTATATCCTTCTCTGTTGGTAAGTATAATTATAACATTTTTTATGATATTATGCTTATGGAAACTAGTAATTTACTATTTAGAAGACCATGATGAAATTCAATGTTGTTATAGAAATCAAATATTCTAAGTTTTCTAAGATTTCTAATATAAAACACAACCTACGTCGATTCTTATAAGACATATATTGATTGTATTCAATATTTAAAATTTTTCTTGTACAAATAAAATTGGAGGTTTAAGGATTGAAGAACATGAAAGAGGAATAAATTTAGTTAGAATTAAAAATGCAACAAATTGTAAAAAATAAAAGTCCAAGAGAAGACGGAAAGTTGAATTCAAATATTCAATAACCAAACAATTCTTCTTTATCATAATTCTCTAAAGATTTATTTCCAATTTGAATAATTAATCGATTCAATCAATCAATTAAATTAATTATACCAATCAAATCAAAATATCATTCAATAATGGGTATACATTTTAAATTTACTTATTTGATCCTAATTTTATAATTAATCTTCAAGGATTAGTTCTCCACTGAATTCTCAAGGATTAGTTCTCCACTGATTAAAAATAGAAAATGCAAGTGAAAGAAGAAGAGGAAAAGTCAAAATAAAAGTTAAGACAAAAGAGAGAATTTGAGATTGAGAAACAATTCCTAAAACTAAAAATTAAGCAAATAATTTGTGTACATGTTTAGATAACGTTTAGGATATATATAGGTTCTGAAATCTAAAGTAAATATATGCCTAAATGTGAACTATGATTAGATCCATAAGTCCAAATAAAGAAGTTTGAACTAAATCAAAGAAGCATGAATCGACATGGGTTCTTTACAAAAATTCAACAAATCTAACATAGCATATAAATATAAATTTAGTAAACTATATGTTCATTCTAAAGTTTTGGAAATGTAAAATCTAATGAAACTAAAACAAAATGTAACATCCCAAAATACAGTCTAAAACTATATAAGAGAATAATCACATTAAATAATATTACAGATCAGTCTTACATTAAAAATATAGAAGTACGCTTATGGCCGAACGACCTTACATAAAGAGCTAAAAACTTAAACTGTACAAGGTAAGCTATTCTGACCGAACGATTTACAAAAGCCAACACCAGTCGGTCATACAAAACAAAGGGAAAAGGTGATCGAACGATCACCTTACTATCCAACTAAACTACTGACCGAACAGTTCTACTGTTCGGTCTTAACTTCTACCTCTACTAAGTTTTCTTCTTCCAGCGCCTCTTCCAGCAGCTCGTCTCTTTCTGCTTACATTCACATGGATGTTCATTGTATTTTAAGTTTATCTTATTTTTTAAATTTTTTATTTTTTTATACATAGGGTAAGCTTATGTAATTTAATTCATGTATAAACATATATTTCACACAATCAAAACAAAACAAGATAATTCATCACTCGTTCATACCAAGCCTAATACTAGACTGACTGTCCGGACTGTATGAATTCTATGTAGCTATAACGCTCGTGCACCGGGGTGATGTAGTAACTGGGATACACTCAACAGCTATCATCCGAGGTTAGTCCTATCTGTCCAAATTAACCATAAGGACTATGACCTCCTGTCGTTCCCACATATGACTTACCATCCTCTACATGAGGACGAGTAATCACGGAATATCAGGATGAACCGCCAGCTTAACATGCCCACATTCATACTTTACCAAATTCCAATATACATTCATGAGCTATTCCTCCCCGGAACGCTCGTCCATAATTCAAATACATTTCATATACATCATGTTCCATCATCTTCTAGTTTCAAACTTCAATTTTTAACTAAGACTACTTAAGATACAAAAATACCGAACGTTCACCTTTAATCCTTAACAAGACCGAACACTTGGACTGAGACCACAAGGTTTCCCAATTCCAGAATAGATCAAAACCGAGAGAGAATTGCCATCGGGATTGGGAAGAAGACCAAGTACAACCATATTTCACAAGAAAGAATAGAAACGAATGTTATTTACAAAGTTAGCCAATTTAATGAACTGACTCTTGAGAGTTGAAACCGAACGCCGATAAGCCCAGGCCAAGTACTAAGACTCTAGGCCGAAACCAATGGGGACAGACACTTCAAGACGTTCAAAGACTAATACATCGAATAATCACATGAAGAAACCGAACGCTTATAGATACTTAGCTTATTCGAATTTAACATCAGGAAACCGAATGTCAGTCAAAGACCGAACACAGTAGAGAGAGTAAAATATTGAATTTAGACGAACGCTATTTTCATCAAGGTAGTTTATAGAAAAGAGAATGAGCGCTTGGTGTAAGACCCAACAATAAATAGTATGAACGCTTGGTGAAAGACCTAGTTCTAAATCGTACGAGCGCTTAGTGAAAGACCTAACATTAAATGATACGAGCGCTTGGTGAAAGACCTAGCATTTAATGATATGAGCGCTTGGTGAAAGACCTAGCATTTAATGATACAAGCGCTTGGTGAAAGACCTAACATTTAATTATATGAGCGCTTGGTGAATATAGAATATCATTTTACTAATGTTCAAGAACGAACGGTCATACTATTATACAGATATATTTAAGTCTTATTTTAAAATACCAAGGAAAGGATATCCTTGGGGAAACGCCTGTACACAAGTTGTACTAGACGAAGACGCTCGTCCTCAACATAATTTCTTTCCAAATGAAAGAATCCAGTTCTAAACGAGTCCCCTATAAAAACCGAACGGTCAAGGACCATTCAGTAACGAACACATTTTATCTTAGGGAAATTTCATACTTAGAATCATTTATCTCAACTCATTTCTCAACATCTATTTTCATAAAATCAAACACCCATACCATAGTAAATAATCATACTTCATATAGTCAAAACATATCAACAATCATACTTCGTATAGTCAAAATATATCAACAATCATATTTCATATTAATTCATCAAATCAACGAACATACATGCAATTCAAACAACATACAAATTAAATTAAATAAGCTTCCCTTACCTCTAATGTGAGCAAACGTTCACAAATGGACCACTGATTCCTCTAAGAATCCTTCGACCCTCAACGCTCAACAATTCTCCAAAACTAAACCAAACAAAATGCCATAATTGGGCTCAGAATGAGATTATGAACTCATGCAGACAGAACTTGGTTTGCATGTTCCAGAAAAACGCACGACTGAAAGAAGGAAGAGCTTACCAGCTCAGCTTCACAAACCGAATGGTTTAACTGGAAGCTCTTGACGTCGGAAGTGCTTCTGCGGTGCCTGAATGGTGATCGGAGAAGAGAAAGTGACTGTTTTCTTAGAGAGAAGATGAAGGAGATGTAGAGAGAAGGAGGAGAGAATGAGATTTTTCAGAATTTGGGGAAGAAGGGTGCATGTAGTGAGTGGAGTGGATTTTCTGAAAACCAAAGTTTTGCTTCCAACGTCAAAACGAGCGTCCGCTCATCTGCCAACACTTGCCTTCCGCCAGCTAAGTGTCGAGTCCCTCTCTTGACACGTGCAATCCCCTAAAGCGAATTCTGAGTGGATTTTAATGGCTCTGACACAAAACAATAATAATATTTACATAACTAAAAAAGTGAGAAAATGTCATATGTGCCTAAAATACAAAATTTAAACAAATATATGTTGAACTCAATTTATTACTTCTAAAAGGAGTTAAAAGTTAAAAATAAAATCAATGGAAAGTACTTTCACTGTACAATAGAGTTATAAATGTGTCTACAAAATATTCGTCATTAAATTACAATTTGATACAGGTGTCATAAATACACATTGAAATCTTTGCAAATAAGAGACAAAAATAAAAACCAACAAAAAAGGAAAGGGAAATGGCACGTGCCCTAAAAAAATGATGTGTTTCATAAAATGCAACAAAATAGTGTTGTGAAGAAAATCAAAACATTAAAGTTGTGAAAAAAGCAAAAGGAAATGTGAAATTAAGGTGTGAGAAAAAGAAAAAATACCTTGAAAATCTAACTAAACTTGATGGATATCAAACGAGTTGAATAATTAAAAGAGACAATTAAAAATTGGTTTAATTGCTTCCTTTGTCCCCAGTTTGGTTGAATTGTGTCAAATTCATCCTATTTTTAAAAAAGTTTCATTGTCGTCCTCACGTGGTATAAAAGTGTCAATTGAATCCAAACATAGAAAAAATTTGTGTCAAAGTAGTCATTTTTCCTATATCTCTGTGTCTTCCTTTCATATGTCACTTCTCTGGAGCTATGAAAAGCCTTAAATTGGATAAGGTAAAATGAATATCTGTACTTGATTGTATGAAAGGAAGACACAGATATATAGGAAAAATGACTACTTTGACACAAATTTTTTCTATGTTTGGATTCAATTGACACTTTTACACCACGTGAGGACGACAATGAAACTTTTACACCACGTGAGGATGACAATGAAACTTTTTTAAAAATGAGGATGAATTTGACACAATTCAACCAAACTGGGGACAAAGGAAGCAATTAAACCTTAAAAATTTTACCACAAAAGAAATGTTCTTCGAATAAAAGGAAACTAGTGACTAAAGATAAGATTGAAAATAAGTTTTTATGTTATTTAAGAAACTAAACATATTTAAGTAATGTAAAACGAGAACAAATGTGAGATGAAATAGATATCCATGCTTGATTAACACAAATATTTTCTCTTAAAATGAAAATAAGTTACAAATATTTTCTCATAAAATGAAACAAGTTTGAAAAGTAGTTATGGATATATATGTGCTTGTTATTCCTATATGTTAACTCTTGTCCATAAGACTTTTATGAGTGATCTATGAATTTTTTTATATGAACATCTTAACACTTTGAGTAAGAGACTTATTTGATAACTTTATTGCTTTCTATTAATTATATATATAAATACATCCAACTTATTTTTATGTTTTTAAAAAAGTTGTTTTCGAGTACATGCTATGCTAGAAATGTCTTATTGTTGACATATAAAGCAACCAATTAAACTATGGTGAAAAGAAAACACATGAAAATAGGAGGGAGGGAAACATACGAGATATATTTTTAAGTAAAAAGTAGATTTTTATAAAATGGTTAACAATATACTATTGTTTAACTCAAAGTTAATAATATATAAATAATTATAAATGTGACATTTAAAATCGTTTATATTCAATATTAACAAACATTGTTTTAATACAAATGTTTATCAATTTCTTGCAATCAAAACAAACAAATATAATTCATAATGTCATCTTCAATTAAAATTTTTTCTTTTAGTGTTATTGAAAAAAATAAACTTTTAAAGAGGAGAAAAGCCTTAAAGCATTTAAATTCAAAAAGAAAGTTAAAGAGATAATAGTAAAATAATTAATCTTGTTTACTCTCATTTGCTATTAATGATGTTAGACTTGTGTTACAAATGTGTATTTAAAGTCTCGAGACAAAGAATTTTATCAAATCATAAGAAGTAGAACAACTTTATCTTAAGTTTTATAAAATAATTCTTACAAAATCTCTACATTTTCAAATTTGACAACAAACCTTCACTTGTTTTAAGATTACTAAGATCAATGATCATCAATCTTTCCCTTCTATAATGATTTCTATACTATAACATGTAAAGAGGAAGCCATACATTATATCCAAAGATGTTATGATGCTATTGCCAAAATGGATAAATTGAATCCTGTCAAGCATGTAATTTACAACGAATGTTTTTATCTTCCAAATACCACATAGAAATAAAATTATTAAAAGTTCAAAACTTTGTATTTTTGTATTATTTAACAGATAATAAAAAATTATATAAGTAGAATATTTTTTGATTATAAATTATCGTATACAATAAATTCATGAAATTCTATAATAATTATTTCAACATATATTTTATTAGTAGAAGTGGATAGTCATTACATTGGTAACACTTTTTACTCTTAACTTATAAATATTGAAAGTATTTAGACAAAATAATTAATAAATTGATTTTAACAAATAAAAAATTCTCAATTCGATGATTAAAACGAGTAATCAAATTAACTCATAAAATCAGTGGGTGAAAAAAATCCCGATTTGTGACATTCAAGAATAAATTTCGGCCCATTTCGGCCCATTTTGAAATGGAGGTTGCAAAGTCTGGAGGAGCGTGAGGAGGAGCAAGGTTTTGAAGAGTGTTCCCAAAATCGCAATATCTTAAATTCTATCTGCAACCACAAACCTTCTTGTTCGTAGTTGATCTCAAAAAATGGCGACAAAACTTCATATATTCACAGGATTGACCCCCGCGCCGTTTCAATCTTCTTCCTCCTCCTCTTCCACTCTCTGCGTAGTGAAGAAGCCTCTCTCTACTTCCTTTTTCGGCGCTGGAGGAGGTACTCTCACTATTCCCGTTACTCGCTGCTCGCAATAGTTAATTTTCGTTTAGTTTGTTTAAACGCTACGGTTTAACATGCGATTCGTTTAATTAGCCATGTTTCTAACTTCTGATCGTTGTAGTGGAAGCTCTGAAACTGAGCGCGATGAGGATTCCGAAGCCTGTGCGTGGTGGCGGTGCTCTCGGAGCTCGCATGAACTTATTTGATAGGTTCGCCAGAGTTGTGAAGGTGAAAAAAAGCACCGAAACGACAGTCGTTTAGTTTTTCGTGGTTTAGCTTTAATATTCTC
>NW_025907107.1:0-17282 GCF_018835915.1 Vigna umbellata
ATTTGTATGGACACATATAAGTAAATCTAGAAATGAAGAAATTCTCCCAAAAGTAATATTGCCTAGACATAGGGATAGAAGGATTGGTTTCCTTTAAGCTTCTGTGCAAATGTAATGCATGAATAATTGCTAGGGAGACAAGACATTGTAAACTAGTGATTAGGAGTAGGCTTTCTTCACCGAGACATCGGGTTTAAGGTAAATTAGAAAGTGGCATTAACATTAATGAAGAAAGATGAATTCTTGAATACATGAGAGTGGATAGGATGAATTGAAAACCCCAACAACATCATCATTCCATAATTTACATCAATCACCTTTGCTTCTTTTGATCCAATTGATCAACACATGCATTCATATTTAATTTTCAATATTTGCATTTAAACCTATAAGAATTTGTTCACAAGTCTAATTTAATCATCAAATCACATAACTGTTTAGGCCGTGAGTCCTTTGGGAAACCATACTTGGTCTTACCATTTTATTATTACTTGATACGATTCGGTTACACTTGCCGAGGGTTAACAGATTACACTTGTTCTTTTTTGTGCACAACTTTCTTCACTTCACCCAAGTGGCTCATATCATATTCATTTGTGGTTTTCTAAGTACTGGGGTTCCCAAACATCACTTCTAACAGTCTACTGACACTCCAAGAACAAAATCAAGTCCAAACCATTGGAATAATGTCTAAAAATGATAAATTTATTATATGGTAACCTAAGTTACCATAGCTGGTTTATGCAGTACAACTTTGCGTACAATCACATGTTCAACGATAAAATGGTCAACATATCGGGAGCTCGATTAAATTTTATTGGTTGGGTGGTGAAACGGTTTGATTGGATTAATGATACATTGAAGGGCCTTCAACGGTCCAACATTTTCCCAAACCCATTTAGGAGTAGTCAAGTGATGAGTCAATATTTTCTTGATTTCACTTAGCTTATTGTACTAGATTTAATCAGGGAATTGTGCTTGAATGTCCAGTATTTTCTCTTTTTTGCTAATTGTGCTTAATTTGACCAGAAATTCTTATTTTAATTAATTTGAATTCTCTGAGACTAATTATTTGCATTATTAATTATAGGGAAATTGTTGGATAATATTTGGGACATTTGGAGGTCAAAAGAAAATGCCACATCAAATATATTTTAAACTAAGATGAGAGAGGAGGTGTGGATTATTTTTTGGGGGTGCACATAGAGAAGTAGCTCACGGCCTATGAGGCAGCTCCACATTCATGGTCGAGGCCCACCACGCGTTCAGCAAATTGAAAAGCAAAGGCAGCACGTGGGTTTCATTATCCAGCAAGATTCCAGCAAAGGGCAACATCCAGCACACGTCCACGCTCATTTTCTCGGTCCAAAACAATAGCTTCACGCGGAGATGACAGGGTGCCACGGTCCAGTTTGGAGAGGTGCACACGGTAGGCAACAACATTCCACGGCCCAGCAGCAGCGGCCTAGAGCAAACACACGGGTTGCATCCACACGCGGACAGCAGTTTAGGAGGTGTGCTTGGGGAAAGAGAAGCCTTGGTCCATAAAGCAGGTCCAGCAAAAAAAGAAATATTTAGGAAGCACATGGTGAGGGCTGCAACGTAGAGCTTCAAAAAGAAGATGTGCTGATTCTTGGACTGGACATCACGAAGCAGGCTAGACTCCACGTTCCCTGTTGGACTTCAATTTTCGTGCGTGGCTTGGGCAGCATCTTGGGAGGTTCTCACGGCCACAACCAAAGAGAAGATGTCACGACCTGCACGTTCATGTGGGAGGCTCATTTCCTTTTGGCTTGAAGAAAGGTGCTGGATCAAGGGCAGCACACGTCCAACTACCAGCAAAGAAAAAGAGGCATTCACGATCCAGCATGGGCAGCGGAGCCCAATGACGATTTGAACTAAAGCAGGTCCAACATCCAGAAGCAGGTAGGGCTCAACACAAGACCACGCGTCCCAAAAATAGCTACAGATGCAGGGGGCTTGAGACGGTTCAGAGAATTCCACGGTCCAGTGTAGTAAGGGGGTGCACTCGGTCCAATAGTTGTCACGTCCTTGGGGAGCTGTATGCTTGATTCATTGGAAAGAAGAAGGAGCTCACAGACGGCCCAGCTTCAGCAAAGGGGCCTGCTTTCACACGGAATATCACGCATCCAGCAAAGCACTTCACACGCACATGTGACATCCAGCAATCTGCACCCATGGCCTGTTCATTCACGCGATCCAGCAGCTTGGATTCATGAAAGCAGTAGCACACGTCCAAAGCTCTCGGTCCAACACGCAATGGAGGGTGTCTCGACTTGGAGCTGGAGTAGACGTCTAGCAATAGGAAGCCCTTGGATCCAGCATTCCAGCTTGGAAGCATAGAGGCACACAAGTCCAGCAAACTTGGAAGCGCATCCAGTAGCTACATGTCCAACAACAAGTCCAACTTTGGAGAAGTAAGCAGCTACCGAGAGGAGAGTCGAGTGGAGATTAAGAGATCGAAAGTTACGGGATGGGCTGCATCTGGAGAGCACACAGCAACACGGTAGCAAGCTTGGGAGGTGCAAATTGAAGGAGTTGACATGAGATTCTGGTTCAGCTTGGGAAGCTCTCGGTCCAACTTGAAGAGGTTTTGATGGAGAATGGAGGAGGGGGCATCATCCTTCACTAGGTCCACCCGCTACAGGAGAAGGGGGTAACCCAGCCGCCACCCACGTTTTGACACATGCCCTTTTTATTTCTTTGGATCATGCACTTTTGAATGGGAAGAACGTTCACGACTGCCACCTTCACTTGGTTTTCTTTCTTTGGCTTTTCAACATTTTTTTTCTAATAGAAGCTGCTGCCACCTAAGTGAAATTCATTTTTCTTTTGGCTTGAGAAAGGGTGTACACGGTGAATGAGGAATAGGTGTGGTGTCACATCCTGTGATGAATTTAATTTTAGGGAAGCACTTTCATTTAGTTGTGGAAGCAGTGTTGTCAAGTCTTGGGAGAAAGGAAAAGCAGTGATGTATTTCTTTTTGGAGCAGCGTTGAAGTGCACACACAGTCACATCATGGAGTTTATTCTTCTTTTAATTTAGGGGAATGTAGTGCATTGTTATGTTGAGCAGCTGTCACGGATGTGCAAGGAAACGTGATTGATTTTATTCCAGCACACGGGTGAAATTTTTATTCAATTGGAATAGGCATTCGGTTATGTCCAGGAGGGAAAGAAAGTTCCAAAGGTTTTCTCTTTACATTATGTTGAACCGGTGGTGATTTTGTTTTACAATTTCCATGCTTTATTCCAATGTGCATTTAATGTGTTAGCTCAATATTGCAATTTAATTTAAGAGCATTGAATGAGTTTTCTTATTTATTTATTGCATTGCACTTAGTTCACGCACTTTCACATTGAATGTTTTATTTTAGTGTTTTCATTTAATTTAGTTGTAATGTGAACTTTAGTGACCAACCGTTTTAATTCTGTATTTACGGTTGTATTTAATTTCCCGTTTTAATTTAGTTCATTTCTAAGCACAAAAACACTTTCAAAACCCCCCACTATGTGTTTGACCTAGGACTCGAACCACATTTGGTCCTTGAGAGACGACCTAGGAGTCACTTCCTAGCACTATACTGCATTCTTTAATGCACATCAAATTTGATGGGTCGCGACAGCCCGCATCATCAAGTCTTAGTTTTTTGGAAATATTTAATGGAGAGCTTTGACGAACAATCTTGTGACTGTTCAAGAAACATGTTAAGCAACTATGTATATGTTATGGAGGTATTTGTGGAACGAACAAAGATAAACATATCAACCAAACATATTGACATATATTTTTTTTCGTTTTCGAAAGCATGGCTTCATCATCCAGTGCAGGACCGTCAACAATCCTGTGGGAGTTTGTCACCATCCACCTAACTAATTTGGTAAACATGTTCTTTGGTTATAAATTTTTCCATGTCTGTATTATTATTCTAATTTTTGCATGTATTTCTGTAGGAATTTGGGTATGTCGATAGGCATTTCTATAGCATTTGAAAATGAATAAGGAAGTACATGGTCGTTGATGGACAATAATGGTCTCACACATATGGTAACTTATAACTATCCTAGAATTACCATTGGATGGTCTTCAATGAAAAACATTTACCATGAAAGGCTTAATGATGCCCACGTGACCTTCTAATATTTGGGTCACAACAATTTCAAAATTATAATTTATTTTGGTCCTTGCACAGACAATAGTAGGGAATCATTCATTGATCGGTGTACTACTGATCCAGAGTCCTCATTGTTTACTGTCAAATTGACTAAATCACAATGTGAAGGAAGTCATCTGGTACGTCTGGAATACTTCAAAATTTCCCCAGCTTTTGTACAAAATAATATAATTTTACAATGTCATTCACTTCCCATAACTTGTTGCGCAGGACCTGCATACTACATTTGCCAATGAAATTAGGAATAAGGGGTTGACAGAGGTTATGCTTCTTGGTTATAAGGATGGCATCATGTGCAAAGTTCTAGTTTCATAGAGTAGGAATTCAACAAAGTTTGGAAAAGGATGGAAAGAATTTTGCATCGAATATGGTTTGAAGGAAGAAGACGTTGTTGTCTTCGAGGTTGACCACCATTGGAATGATCTTATAATTGAAGTTCACATTAATGGATGTAGTTGTAATGTTAATCACCCAATATCAGTGTGAACCACAATAGAAAGCTTCAATTTATGTTAATGTGCTTTAATCTTTATATTTCAATCAAAAGAATTTTGTTTATTATTGGTGATGAGAGGGTCGCACCTCCCAACAAAAGTTGATTGCATAAAAGAATGCAGTATAGACTAGGAAGTGACTCCTAGGTCGTCTCTCAAGGACCAAATTGGGTTCAGTCTTAGATCAACACGTAGTGGGGGGTTTTGTGAATGCAATTGACAAAATTAAAACTGATAATTAAACACAACCGAATACAATTGGAAATATTAAAGTTAATCCAAAAACATTTAACCGAAACAATCCTAACCGCACACCAGCCAGTTAATTAAATGGATTGAAAAAATGGATGATAATAAAATGAAATAAAACCAGACAGGGACTAGTGACTAAAAAACACATGAAACATATCTGCCTGCGAGACGGAAATGTCTATTATGTTAGTCATTGGAAAGCCTAGATGGCATAAACTAATAGATGCATAAAAAACTAATTAAATGCATTATTTATAAAACCATAGATCAGCTAGGCGAGACGTCAAACAACCACATCAAAGCACCTTCCAACCATTGAATAACGCGCTTCTAACATTAAAAGAAAGAAACAACGTTCACCAATCATTTAATCAACCACTTCTGCCTCAAAAGATTTTGGACGTGAGCTGTGTACCACTTTTCTTCAAAAGCGGAATGAAACTTGGGCAGCTCTCCTCAAGACAGAATGCACCGTGTGCTTTCTCTCCATCCTTCTCTCCATTCAAGCTTCCTTCCACACGTCAGCACAATCCTTGACGGCACCGCTGCTCTGCATCCAACTCATCATCAAACGTGGCCATCACGTGCTGGACCAAATATAAAAAAGCGGAGAATTACCCCTCCAATTAAAACAATGTCAGCATAAGACTAACTCCTTCCAGCGTAAACCACCACATTCCAGCACCGTTTTCTCCAGCCAGCGTGGCACCCCAGCTCCGAAATCTCCGTGCAGCACCTTGCTTCCAGCCCTGCACCATTCAATTCATTATACGCTCTGCACCCACTACCCGTTGCACACCAAACCTCATGCTTCCAGCAGTGGCAAGCACCTCACACACCAACGTGCTGCTGCTCCTCATTATCTCATCACTTTTTCCTTCTCCCGCGCTCACATTCTTCTTTTGGATTCAAGTTACAGCACAATACGCGGACACCATTTATCTCAATATCCATGTTGCTTCTCCCACCAGCTCCCACGCCGAGGAACACTCTACTATCGGTGATGCTTCACAAGGCACCGCTTCATTTCAAAAGGAAAAGAAAGAAGGGCTTCTAAATATTCTCAATTCTAGCACAGCAATCCTCCAAAGGCTCTCATTCAACGTTTCGGTGCAGGCATTCTCACGCTTGTTTCCAACCAGCGTGACTCCAATCAAAAAGAATTAACGTTCCTCTTTAAGAAAGAAAATTTGAAAAAAGAACTCTAATGGGACGGGTGCTAATGGAATGCAGCTTCCAGTGTAAAAACCCAAACGAAAAGGGGCAATAAGAAATCAGCAAAAATAATCACCATCATCTCTTCATTCATCCATTGCAAAAAAAAAAACGCGTACAACCCCCCTAGAAAAATTCAAAACAAATACAGTAGCCTTCAAAACTAAGAGCCGAGAGTGTGTCTAAAGTGGCGGCTGGCCTCCTTTCACGGGCAGTGTGTCCCTTTTTAGGGTTTAGGGTCCACAATACAAAAACCCTAGGTCCAATCACTAACTTCTAATTTTGGGTCTACTCTATTTACCAAAAATTGACCATCCCAAAATATTAAGGTTGATACAGGAAAGAAATTCTAAATACTGAATTTACAATTTAATTAATTCTAAAATGTCTGTGGGGAAGTCTTGAATTTATTTGGAATTCTTCATGATGGCCCAAAAATGTATTTCTGAAATTTCCGACACTTCAAAAATGCACTTAATCAGCTCAGAAAATCCAACTTTAGCACAATTACAATTTTCCGACCAATTAAGAGATTCAGGAAAAAGTGGGAAAGGGGAACGGCAATAACAAACAATTTAAACCACAATTCCCTGGTTTATTTAAGTGCACTAAAACTAAAATATTAATTCAAGAAATAACGACTCATCAAAAAATAGACACACTTAGTCTTTGCACTCCTGGGCAAAACCAAACGGAAAAACCAGGAACTTACTCAAAACATCAGGAAGCTGACACAGACTCGAAAGACAGACAACCAACAAGACTCCAAAACAGGAAACACAGTTGCCACAATTCTCACAAATCTGGACGGTTTAAAAGGTATAGGCAGGAATCCCACCACAGAGTCAATGAAAGCAAATCTCAAAGAATCATCCAAACAGTCGTACAAGGGAAAAACATTTCAATCAGTTCAAGAGGATGAATCAAAGCAACAGAGCCTCACAGATGCACCACAATCAGTGTTTCTCTCAAGTGTTTAAGGTAAATCAATGTCACTCAATGCACTCAGAAAGCAATCACAATAGACTTGGCAAGCCTCTAATAATCAACACTCAGCACATAAGCATGTTCAAAATCAAAAAGGTCTTTTCATGGTTGTAAGGGCCAAGGACAAGGGAGGATATATCTGGATAAAGAAGCTTACAAACAAGAAGAACAGAGGCCGCAAAGCCAATGGGGAACAGTGGAAACACATTTCAAACACACCCAAACCTGAATTCCATCCTCTTCTGACTTCCCCCCCCCCATTTATTCAACAATATTCACATTTTTTTTTTGGGTTTAATTAGGTTCGAGGTCCCTATATTCGGTTCGTTTCACTTGGGTTCAGTCCAATTTTAGAAGTGATTCAATTAGGTCCGTAATTTAACAAATTGAGTCCAAAAATAATACCCTTTCCGTAAATGCAAGGGCAATCTGAATGCAAATTAACTTAAACAGGGTGGATGGCTAAGGCATCTTTTATTTGCACGGGGTGGCAGCGTTTTGAGCTTAATACGTGGCAATTTATGCAATTTTTAATTTGCATTCAGATTCCCTGCCATTTCACGGAACGGTATTGATTGACTTCAATTTGTTAAATTAGGGAACCTTAAATGATCACTTCTAAAATGAAGGGACCCAAGTGAAACCGAAACCGCAAATAGAGGGACTTCCGAAACTATTAACCTTTTTTTTTTTCACTTTTTTCTGCTCTCTTTTTTTTTTCATCGTCTCCTTTCTTTCTCTCTTTCAAAACAAAACTGTAACCAAAGGACAAGATACACATATATTTACCAAACAAAACAAGAAGGAGGAAAAACCACACCAGGAGAAAAAATTCAAACAATACGTAGCCTTCAAAACTAAGAGAGCCGAGAGAGTGTGGGTCTAAAGTGGCGGCTGTTTGGCTCCTTTTAGGGTCGTGTGTCCCTTTTAGGGTAGGGTCCCACATACAAAACCTAGGTCCAAGTCACTAACTCTAATTTTTGGGTCTACTCTAATTTACCAAACAATGACCCAAAATATAAGAGGTTGAGACAGGAAATTCTAAAAAACTACTGAATTACAATTAATTTAATTCTAAAATGTCGTGTGGAGAGGTCTTGAATTTATTTGGAATTCTCATGATGTACCAAAATGTATTCCGCAAATTTTCCTACACTTCAAAAATGCACTTAATCAGCCTCAGAAAACCAAATTAGCAACAATTACAATTTTCTGACCCAAATTAAGCAGGGAGAATTCGGGACGAGAAACGGGGAAGGAGGAAAATGGAAAAATAAACAAACAATTAAAACACAATCCCTGGTTTATTAGTGCAATAAAACTAAATATAATTCAAGAAATAACGACTCATCAATTGGTCTGAATGACATTGGTTTTACTCAACACACTTGTTTGTTATGTCCAACATGGGGTTCCCAAACATCACCTCCCAAACTAAAATCACGCTTTTAAACAACAAAATCACACCAAGACCAATGGAATAATGCCAAAATTATAAAAATTTAGACAATGGTCACCTGTGTTACCACAACTGGCTCTTGGAATACCAATTTTTTGTACAAACCTCACTTTGCTCGTTGGTTAGTCGTTTACGCAGGGAGTTGCAATCGATTACAAATGTGTTTTTTGGTGCTGGACTTCCACGAATTCACCTAAGTACTTCAACTCAACAAACTTGTTTCTTATGTCCAACATGGGTTCCCAAACTAAAATCACACTTAAACAACAAAATCACACCAAGACCAATGGAATAATGCAAAAAAAAAATATCAAAATTAGACATGGGCACCTGTGTTACCAAGTTGGCTCCATTGCAAATAAATTTTCTGTATACAAAACCTCATTTTGTCGTTGTAATTGTTACGCGAGGCGCTGTTTTGTTAATCGATTACAAATGTGTTTTTTGGTGCTGGACTTCTAGTACTCCACCTAAGTACTTCAACTCAACAGACTTGTTTCTTATGTATAACAAACTAAACTCATACTTAAACAACAAAATCACACCAAAACCATTCGATTTATTGCAAAAAATAAAAAAATTTACACTATGGTAATCTATGTTACCACACCCGTTGCTTCTCCTTACAATTTATGTGCAAGCACACTATTTTGCTCGTGTAATCGTTTACGCGAATAGTTGTAACGATTACAACGTGTTCTTTGTTGCTACTTTTCCAGACACTTCTGCTAACTGCAATCATGTCCAAGCATTGTTCTTCCTCCATCAAATACAATGAAACTAAATCAAAGTTTCCACTTTATTCATTAACAATTGAAACAAAACCTCATTTCACCATAAAAAATACAAAGGAAATTCAATTAACAATAATAATATGTAATGCAGCCAAACATGCATATTCTATAACATTGAACAAAATATATTCCAAATTACAAACATTTGTTCATCTATATACAATTTTGTATTACTTTCTCTTAATAAATGTATACAAATATCACTCATTTTTTATTCTAAGAAATCCAATGTAAGGAGTCCTAAGCACTATGCTCTTGTAACGCAATCATGACCCCATCCTCACATACGTTTTCATTGAAGGTGGATTGGTGGACATTCCTCCAATGGAAAAAAATCCACTGTTCATGCACGGTTCTTCATGTGGCACACTCTGTCTACCACCATCTTCATTTCTTCTTCGAGCTTTCTCTTCGGCCAACTCTGCCTCCAAGACAACAACCCTCCTTTTAATTTCTGCAAATAGATTTTCTTGCTCGTCTAAAGCTCGCATAAAACTTTCTCTGCGTTTTCTTTTTTGTAACTTCTTTGGTGTTGGTTGGTCATCTTTCATTTTTGGTCTTCGTTGGTCATCCTTCTCATCCTTGTTATCCTTCATTGAAGCACCAACATCAACATCATGATAAATTTAAAATTGAACAATACATATCATAGTATCAAAGTTCAGTGAATATATAATCACATACAACAATCAAACAATAAACCACATACCACACCTGTCTCCATAACTCCTTTCACGAAGTTGTGTCCCAAATTTATATTCATCCAATGCAATATTCGTGGAAATTTCTCTATTTGACCTTTGGGAGGAATGAAATTCTCATAAAACCATACCTAAAAAAAATGTTCATCTTATCATTTAGTCACAAACACAAAGCAACCCACAACCCAAAAAAATGGGACATTTTAAATCAATAAATCTAAATTACCTGCTGCATGTAAACGCTACCATCAACAAAAATGTTGCATGTACCTTTTCCTTTCTTTAAACCATCTGAAGCTTTGCACAAACTACGTACCAAATAACGATACACTAAACTACCCCAACAATAATTACCCAAACCACTTATGGGTAACACTCTTCTGCTACGGTGTGAAAATAATATCTCACATATCCCTACCAATATGTACAAGCTATAAAAAGGAGAAGGAGATATCTTTGTTTTATGTTTTCTCATCAAACATTTGTATACCAAATTCAAATATTTTGTTCCCTTGCCTATGTATTTCACACATGTACTTCTTCCCATTTCTTCCTTTAAGTTAATATTTTGACCATCTGAACTCAACCCCAAACCTAAACTAAATTCCTTCTCATTCATAGATACAAGTTTATCTCCAATTAAAAAACCACTACTGGAATCCACCTATTTAACCAATAACTCACTCAAAATATTCCTACCTACTTTAACTTTACCACCCAAATCTAAAAACCACCGAAAAGGAGTCTCTGCAATCAGTGACCGGTGCTCCTCTGACAAACGCTCGTTCAAAGTAGAAATATACTTTGTTGAAAATGAGTGACTAACCCTCAACTCCATCAACTACAAACAAAATAACCAAAACATATGAGCCCTAAAATGATAATAACAAAAAATTTAACATAACAGGGAAAACCCAAAATCGAAACCCAAAACACAATGAACAAAATGGAGGAAGAACGCATTTACCTTGCTCGTCGAAGGACCATGGTTACCGGAACTTGCCATTTCATAAATTACACTAAAGAAAGAGGACAATGTTCACCAAAGCGAAGAGATGCAACAAAAACATATGACGACAGCGACAACGGAGACCGACAGCCACAACCAAAACTGTCACCGAAAACGAAAAAGGAGAGGTACAACAAAGATGGTGAACAACAACGAAGAAAGAGAATAGTGATTTCTAATGAAACATGGCAATGGTATATTTGGAATCCCAATTTTCTTAAACATTCATCAATTTCGACGTCACAATTTCAGAATAAAAGAAAAACAAATTTAGACCAATCAGCTGGTGACACCTGGCGGTGTCAAAACTGTGTTAAAATTTTGGTGTCAAAATATCGGGACCCATTAGTTAATGACAAAAGAAGAGTGTGAAACTTTAAGTTTTTACGTTCTAAGTAGAGTAAGAGAAGAAAACCATGACCTAGATTGTTTTGTTAAAATTGTGAATGTTACGTTGAGTGATGTGGACATGATGCTTGGTGATTGTTGGTCTACGCAAAGGGTTTTGTTGGGAAAGTGAGCTTCTTCATATGAGTGTGTTTATATTTTCGTCGTGCTACTGGCATTTTTTTGTATCATGATCGGAGTGATTTGTTATGTATTTAATGGGTTGGGTCTGGGTTGTAGGAGTCTTAAGGGTTGGAGTTAGTGGGAGTTGTGATATTTGTTAATGTGGAGTATGATGAGTGAGGCACTGTTAGTAAAATTAGAAGAGAAGATGAGAGAAAAGGTACAGGTATGTGTGTGTGAAGACAACCAAAAATGAAAGAAAGGTTAGAAGGGGGAGTTTTACGTGAGAGGAGATTTAAATGAAGAAGAGCGTTGTGAAGGGTCACGTGAAGATTTGCATGGAGATTTTGAGTTCGGTGAGATTAAGTAGAGTAGAGTAGAGAATGGGGTCTGGAGAAGTACAAGGGTGATGTTGAGAGTAAAGGAAGGGAGTGAGTGTCCTAGGGTAGCAGAGGAGTATGTGGGAGCTTTGTTTGGATTTTTTTTTAAGAAAAGTAATTGTCTTGCAACACCTTGAAGAAAGATGAAATGATAGATAAAGGGAGAAAAAGAAGGGTGGCGTACGTTCATACAGAGGGAAGGTGTGGCCTAAGGAATCATGGTGAGAGAAAGGAAGTAATTGTTTTGACTTGTAGGTCTCACTCCATGATTCATTGTAGTTTTACTTATGCTATATAAATCGAAATATGCAGAGGTGAATGTGTTAATTTGCGTGGGATTTTCTTGGCAGAGGGAGAGCCTTTGGGGTTATTTTGGATTACTCTTATTATATTGATGATGTGAGTCATTGGCACGACTTGGTGGCCACTCAAGGTTGGAGTTTTGGGTAATGGTTGAGTAAGTTTGATTATTTTAATTACATAATTACTTTGAGTTCTAGAAATTTGAAATTGGTGGATAATTCTTATGTGATAGCACTTCTGTGAGGAGATTTGTGTTATCAATTTTGTGATTGGTGAGAAACATATTATTGAGACTATGCATGTAACGTGTTGAGAGGTGTGTTTAAACTTGATGATTGAGTGTGTAATACATATTATTGAGAATGTGTATTGATTGTGATATGAGTATGAAACTATGTTATTTTCTTGTACTATCGTCGGTCATGTGTGAGTTTTTCGTACTGCGCTATGTTAAGAATGTGTTGGACTCTAGTTTAGAGATAGTGATTCGAGTGTCACTTCCCTCTACGTGGGGAGGTGGATGTATCGCCCAAATGACTTCGGCTCGTGCTGAGTATAGTACACGGGGACGCATAGTGTCGGTGTTTTTACTCGTTAGTGATAACGGTTTAAAATACTGTTATCTGTGATGTAATTTTGATACTAAATGCACCATTTTTGACTTAGAAACTTGCTTGTACTCATGCTTTTTCATTAAGTTGTGTGAATAAGAGAGTTGAGGTCCAATTTGATGATTTAATGAGTAATTCCCTTTGTTTTGATACAAAATAAGTTAATACAGGTAGCAGAGATGAAGTGCTAAGGAGATAGAGCTTAGAAAGGCCCAGATAAACACCAAAAGGGGGAACCGCATGAAGCTTGGGCGCTCTCCTAGGCCGCCCGAGCATCGGCTCCCGAAGCCCGGGCATCCAATTGAAGGCTCAAGCCCTACCGAAATCGATGTCCACCGCCCGGGTGCCCTAAATGGGGCGCCCGAGCGTCGCGCGTTGCAGATCCGGCCCATTTTTTGCTCTGTTTTGACTCTTTTGGACCGGGCCCTGTTTCTAATCTTTTCCAACTTTATTTAAAGGACTCAGGCGCTCTAGGTTTTGTATCTCTGGCTGGAGCAACACAACAGCACACTCTTCTACTCTCTAAAGGCGGATCTGGAGGCCGGAGCTTCCTCTTCTACTCTTAGGGTTTCACTATCTCATGCTTTTCCATTATTCCTATAGTTTCTCCATGTCTATGGGGAACTAAACTCTATTTGTTGTTGGGGAATGATGTAACACTGTGAACTCTCATGTATTTGAATTGATTCTTAATTTATATGCTTTTTCATTAATTGTTAAGAAATTCATCTGTTTCAATGCTTGCTCTATTTAACTCATTTAGTAGCATGATTTATGAATTGCATGAGTGTCGGGAGGTTCCTTACAATTCAGGTTCTTGTTGTATTCTCTCAAGGGTAATATTTCTCAGGGATGAGGGTATGAGTACTTGGTCATCTTAAGCTCTTGATCTTCAGACTTAATTTTCTAGGAACGCTAGTATTTGCACGAACTAGGAATTAAAGCAGGCTTATTGCGCCGAGGGATCGAGTTCTAAGTAATTTAGTGAGTGACGTTAATATTAATGTAAAAAGAAGAATTCTTATATACATGAGAGTAAACTTGGTGAAATCAAACCCTAACAACATACTCATCTCATTTTATAAACAACCTCCGTTCATCTTTGTGTTACTCTACTATTGATCAATTTGCATTCATATTTAATTTTATGTATTTGAATTTGAAACCAACAATCTCATTTTATTTAAGTCTTAATTATTTAAGTTATCACACAACTGTTTAGTGCCGAGAGTCTTTAGGGATGATACTTGGTGTTACCATTTTATATTACTTGTGCGATTTGGTACACTTGTCAATCCATCAACAAGTTTTTGGTTTCGTTTCTGGAGATCAAAAATATTGTTAACATTTAGTCCTTTAGAATTCGGGGAGATAGGTCGGAAGTTGCGATGAAAGACGACTTAAATTGCCCTGTTAGTGAGAACATGTTAGTTATAACGACACCATATAAGAAAACGACATTGGGTCATGAATGGATTGGTTGTGATGTTAATTATTGTGATGGAATATGTTGTATGGTTATATACTCTGTATTTAATATGATTATTGTATATTGTGTGTTATGATATTTCTAGTTGCTCACCCTGAAATGTTGTGATTGTGGATTCCACCTACAATGATCGTACTTCTACGGGAGTAGATGGCGTTGCAGATAAAACTGGATCGAAGTAGCTGACGTGAGAGTTGGGATATTTGATTTCGAGAAAGATTGTTTATTCCATTTAAAAGTTTTCATACTTGATAATTTTATTGCAAAAGACATTATTTGAGATTTTTCATTTTGAACAGACAATGTTTATTATTATGTTTTGCTTCCGCATTGTAATCAAATAAAGTTTGATTATCCGAAATAAAAGTTTTGAAATTTTTTTACACTCTGACATCTCAAAAAAATTGGGATGTTACACATGACTTTAACATGTGAAAAAAACTATAAAATTAATGATTTGTTTTTAAAAAAAGAAATACACTACTACTATGAAGTGACACATCACATTTACAAGGATAGTATGAAGGTCATTTCAACTATGTTTATACAAATTTAACAAAAAAATATTGAATGGATCTAATAAAATATGAGACTTAATTGAAAAATTAAATAAAACAAATCAAAACAGAAAAGTAAAATAAACCAAAATAGTAATTAAACCTTTTAATTTAATACACTTTAAATCATATATTTAATTAACAAAGTTAGTACTTGATTTAAACTTAAGATATAACTTTTCCATTTAGTTCAACTAATTTAGTTTATATTTTATATATTACAACACAATTTCAATTTAATACACAATAAATCATAATTTAGGTAATAAAAGTAACCGTTGACTAATTATTTTAGGCTATAACTTTTCCATTTAGCAACTAAGTTAGTTTATGTTTTATATATTGCAACACAGTTTCAATTTAACACAATAAATCATATATCTAACCAACAAAGTTAACAGTTGATTTTAAGCCATAACTTTTCTAGTTAGCTCAAACTAAATTAGTTTCAGGGAAACGGATACGACATCTATATCTATTAGAATTTAATGAACCTAACTTATTTTCTATCATTGTCTTTATTATTTTATGGTTGTCCTTGTTTTTACAAATAATACTCAATATGAAATTATTTTTTATATATTGGTAAAGTAATGTTATATACATAATAACTTCTCCAATTTGACAACACTCTAAATATACAACGAAATATTAAAATAATAACCTTTTATATTTTTTATCGTATATATTTTTTTTTCACAAGCGAAAATATGTATAGAGCTGATTTTGCCAGTTACTAATAGTAATAAATGTTGTTTGAAAAATTCAATAAGTAAACGTTTCTTTTTTTTCTTTTTTTAATTGAGATGATATTATTGGAATTATTTTAAGAAAAAATCAGTAAAAATAGTTACATAATTAAAAAAAAACGCCATAATATTTTGACCTATAATTATGATGATTTGTTTTGTAAGTATATATGACAAAGAGTTTAAAGTGGATGAGGAATCATAACTTAGTTTATTTATCATTTTTCTTTCTTTCTTGAGCCATGAAGTTAGAAAATATAGGTTTAATGTCTCTTTAGGTCCTTATTTTCGTTTATAATCTCAAATAGGTCATCTTTTCTTTCGGCGTCTCAATTGGGTCCTTAAAATATAGGTTTAATGTCGCCCAACATTTTCACCACTGCGAGACAAAATTAGAAACTCTGAAAATTCCCAAATCAAAAACCAGAAAAACCCCTAATCAGGAAAAACCCCTAATCAACATTTTCGCCCAACATTTTCACCATAGACGACGACTCTCAGCCCGAAGGAGCGGCATGATCGGACAAGGAAACGTGCGAGAGGTTCTACGGAAACATAGCCACTTTTCACGTCGCCCGAATCCAATAACACCTTGGCCAAGATGTTCGATCGCGTTCTCGAGAAGGAGTTTTCTGAGAATGACCAACCAGAAGGTTTTGTGGGATGAATAAATGAGAAGATTAGTTTATTAAGTGAAATTGCATAATTAGACTTTTGTTCTAAAAAAATCCCGGCTAGTCCTATAATGCTTGACCTAGTGTGATGGAGGGAGGATCGCATCTACAGTGCACAGGATATTTTAGAGGGTGGTGTGGATGGTGCCATTTTCATTTGTCAGGGGAAGGTGATACTTTTCGTGCTTTAACCATGATAACGGTTGAAAAACCGTTATTTTTATGCTTAAAATTGATACCAAAAGCAACCTTTAAGACTTAAAAACTAGCTTGAACTCATATTTTTTCTTTAGTTTTGTGAAAAAGAGAGTTAAAAGTGAATTTAATGGTTTTGTGCAAGATTCCCTTGATTTTGTAGGCTAATTGAATGCTTTGAAAGAAGAATTGAAGTACCGAATGATTGGAATGCTGAAAAGTCAACCAGAAACCAGAAAAGTCAACCAGTCAACCAGAAAAGTCAACCAGTCAACTAGAAAAGTCAACCAGAATACAGAAAAAGTTCCGCTGAGCGGTAAAATACCGTTGAGCGGCACTTTTCGGGTGCCAGAATCACCGTTGAGGGGCAAAAACAGCAGCTGGGGGCAAAATGGATCATGCGCTATTACCGCTCAGCGGTAAAATACCGCTGAGCGCCATTCTAAGTGGGCTTGGACCGTTTTTCTTTTGTTTTTATGGGCTTGGACTTGTTTTATGTTATTTTTATGCCCTATTTAAGGACTTGCACGTCCTAGGGTTTGTATATTTGGCTGGGAGGAAGCAGAAACACACTTTTCACCCCTTGGGGGTAGATTGGGAGATGGTGACGGCTCTCCTCTTCTCTTTCTAGGGTTTTTCTATCTCTTTCACTATTTCATTATTGTTCATCTAGTTTCACCATGAATATGGTGAACTAAACCTTGTATT
>NW_025907112.1:0-19916 GCF_018835915.1 Vigna umbellata
ACTACATCCAAAATCTATAAGTTGCAGCATAGTAAAGGGGCAAAATACAGGGAAGCAACAGAGATTATATTAAATGGCAACTGAGGATTTTGTGCACATCTTGATTGACTCTTGGTCATAAGTTTGGTGAAACCATGTTTTTATAATCTCTGTGCTTTCCTCTGGAGTTTTCCATTTAATAGTGCCTCACTACTGAGGCGTCCAGCATCATCTTGTTTGTGAACCAAGAGCCTTCAAGGAAAGTTAAGACTACTTCCTGATCTCAAAGCCAGCGTGGGTGGTTTCTTAGCAAGCTTTTGTATCTGTCCCATGCATGCCCCGTGATTCTTCCATACCCTGCTTAAATGAAGAATCTCTTGCTTGCCTTTTGTCACCTTAGATTGTGGGAAGTACTTGTTTAAAAATTTTGTGACCACTGTTCCCACTCTGTGAAACTTTCTTCTGGGAAAGAATTCAACCAAAGCTTAGCATTTGCCTGCCCAATGAGAAAGGAAACAAGCTAAGTTTGATAGTTTTCTGGCACCCCGATTTTAACTTGATTGTGTTGCAAATCTCATTGAAGGTAGTGAGGTGCTCATATGGGCTTTCATGAGATAACTCATTAAATTGGTTGCTTTTCACCAGTTGAATCAGTGCTGGTTTGACCTCCATATTAGCTGCATTGACTCTAGGTAGCTATACGGTTAAAGGGTCTGAGATCCAACTATATTGGTTGTAGTCAGCAAGAGTTCTTCTAACATTGTGTTCTCCATATTTTCTGTGCTATGAACAGAACCTTGTGTGATGATTGTAAGAGAGTTTCTGGAGAGGGAAAAGTTCTAGATGTTCGGATTCTTCTCCTCCGTCTACTTCGTCAGTCTAGACCTTCAAAAGAGAGGTTCATGTTGTTCTTTTGCTCCGTGTTCTAATTGCTTCCTGCATGCACAAGAAACAAAACCTAGAAAAGATTGTTAGCACAAAACAGAATAGGAGAAGATATAGATTCAGAAAGATAAAAGATTCAGGATAAGATAAAATAATATAAAATAAAATAAAATAAAATACAATAATCAAATCAAATCAAACAAAAAAATAAAATTAATCTAATTAAAATCAATAAAATCTAATCTAATCAAATCAAATCAAATCAAATCAAATCAAATAAGATAAAATCAAATCAATAAAAAAAATAAATCAAATAAAATCAAATAAAATAAACCAAATCAAATAAAAATCGAAAAAATAAAAACAGAAAATAAAAACAGAAATTCAAATTAAAGTCAAAGATAATCAATGATCACACAAATTAACCAGTTAAACCAGAGTCCCCGGCAACGGCGCCAAAAAACTTGATGACAAATTTATGAACACCAAAATATGATGTCACAAAACTGTTTAACAATCGGCAAGTATGACCGAATCGTGCAAGTAATAAACTCGGTAAAGACCAAGTATCGTTCTCCCAAAGGGACTCACGACCTAGTTTAGTTATGTGATTTGTTGATTAGCTAAGACTTAAGAACAAAATAATTGGAGTTTAATATGCAAAAGACGAAAATAAACATGTATGCATGAGGTTGATCAGTGTACTTTCTCCTTCTTAGTGAGGTTTCCTCTTATTAATTTTCTTTACTTTGACTCATTATGAATTGGGCAAATATGTTCTTCAGCTCACTAATTTTTAGTCTTTGTTGTTGAAGCTCATCTCTCAAATGTACACCCTATTGGCTATCCCTTACACTTTTATGTACATTGGAATGATGAGATTGATCACTCATGTTATGAAGTAGAAATTAATTCCACAAGGTTTTCAAAACGATATTCACAACTGTGAATGAAAAGATTTCCACAAACAAGGTTTTCTTTGGATAGAGGATTTCTAGACAGAAACAAAGAGTAAAGGTTTTCCAAGTAGCTCCCAAGAAGGAGAGGTGAGTCACAATGGATAAGTTTAGAAACCAAGTACTTCCTAGATAGACTTTCCTTAAATTACTAATGGCATACCCCCTAGCCATTGTCAAGCATCTACAAGAACAGTTGAAGTTATCCATGAAGATGGTCTAAACTCTACTTTTTGGACCACCTTTAGAGCCATCATGGAGCATAACTTGGAGTTGTATAGGTTTCTTTAGGCCATGTATATTGGCCAAGTAGTGTAGGTTTTTTTAGGCCATATATTTTGGCCAAATAGGTAGGTTTGTTTAAGGCTTGTATTAAGCCCTAATTAGTATAGGTTTTTCCTTAAGGTAGACATCCAAACCATGTGGAAAGTATGTGTTTAGCATAACTCCCTAAGATGTTTTGACTTGTAAGTCGTTTAGCATAGCCTTTAGAAGCTTTAACCTAGTTGTTTTTTGTTTCATATAATCCTAAGTGTTTTCCTAGGACTTTCCTATGTTGTTGGATAATTGGGGATTTTGTTCCTAGCATTTATGCTTCTGCCTATCCTATTCTTCTAGTTAAGCATTTTTAGATTTTTGTCCCATTTAATGTTATTTGATTAAACTTTAAAACAAGAGAACGTTTAGACATATAAGTCTAATAGACGATTTTGTTTTAACATATGAGTCGCCACATGTCCTCCCATATTGAAGAGGATTTGTGAACACTTGTTCACTCCTTAGAAGGCCTCATTTTTTTGTGTCTCCTCTATTCTAATCAGCTTTGATGTTGAATAATGTTATATTTCCCATTTATGGCCATAATACTCTTCTTAAGATCAACACTAGAACAACCCATAAGGCTCCTCTAGTCACTTTCCTCTTATAGTTAGCCTAACCTCTCTTTGAGCCTTCAAATAGCACATCACAACCATTTAACCACCATATGGCCATGCGCTTTTAGCCTTACAAACACCATAGCTTCCGCATTTCCAACCCTATCCTTGTTGATCCACCACATTTCTTCACCATATATCTTCAAGGGATTATCTTCATTATATCATTCTAGCTTTATCCATACCTAGCTAGGAGATTTCTATCAATTACCTTTACCTAAGCTTCTTGGTGAAAAACTTCTAAAACAATTTTATCAAATGCAATGCAAAAATGCACCTAAACCAAACAAAGATTTAACTAAAATGCTACAAAATTACCTATATATCACGAAGACCTATAACAGGAAACAAAATCAAGGAATATATGAAATGTAAAGATGTAAGCCAACTAACAGCCCTAGGTGAAAGTGCAAGTGACACTTTGGAGCTCCTTGACGCACCTTCACTTCTAAAGTGGAATTAAGACTATTACAACAATTTACCTGTGGAGATGAGATTGCACCAAGGGGTATTTTCCCAAGACACCAAGTAAGGAAAGAAATGAAACAAAACTACAAACCAAAATTACAAGGCAAATGAACCAAATTACAAGAAAAGTTGTGATATTTAAAAGAAAATATGTACCTGTTGTGAGCCTGCTCTTGTTTCTTCAAGTTTTGTCATCTCTTTATGTCACTATAAATGCCTCCTTGTCATATCCCTTTTCCAAGCCAATTAAGAGTACTTCTTCTAGCTTCTTTTCACCCTTAAGATGTTACTTGAAAGGTTAGTCAATCACTTCACAAGAAGCAAAATTCGTAGTTGTATGAACCATTCAAGAGGCCAAGAAAAGAAATCAATAAATACATAATTTGAAAGGCTAAAATCATATAAAGATTAATTGACAAGATGTATAGAAGCCAAGAAAGATAGACTAAAATAAAAGCACAAAAACAAGTAAGCACTTCAAAAGGAAATTCCTATGAAAGGCATTAGAATGGATGAATAAAACCAAACAAACTAAAAGTAAAAAGATGTGATGATCTTAGCCAAGAAGAATGAAACTTAAGATAACAAAAAATGGTTCACATATAAGACCAATATCCAAACTAAAAATGGGTTTTTAGTTGTTGTTACTTTATCTTTTATCTCTTTTTTTCACTTCTTTTGCTCATTTTCTTTTCTTCTTTTCTTTAACTTTAGTAGATAGGAATAATTTTTTTTCTTATATCAACTTGATACAACAACAACCAACATATTATTTTGCAATTTCATACCCATTATCCAAGGCTCAAGCAATCAAAATTTATAGAAGCTCTTAAGGAATTAAGTAATTTGTTGACAATTTCAAAAAGACTTTATGGAACCCTAACTCTTAGAAAATCAAGATAACATACCCAAATGAAAAACACACTCAATTGACGCATCTAATCATGGGTTTTCAAGCTTTGGTGTTTTGTAAAATGAAAATAAAATGGTAAAACATTGAAGTGATGACAATTTGGAATCAACAAGACATTAGAAAAAACAATAGGATCATAAAATCAAATAAAAGACTCTAAACTCGTATGACATTCAATGGAAATGACCAAAAACAACTACACATACCCAACATATGCAAAAGAAAAAAATGGAATTCCTACACCACATACATGGATGACTTAAGAAAAACAAGTGATTTGAACCAAAATTTAGAAACTCATGGCACACATACATGGATCAAACATAATACAAACATGGTAGGATAGATGAGACAAGAAAAAATCATGAAAGGGGTCAATAGAACTTATCCCTTGAAGACCTCCAAGGAAAGCAACCTTTACTCTTGATACTAAATGATGAAACCCTATTTATGGAGCTTGATGAGGAATCCTAAAGTAGCTTTGAAGAACACTTGAATTTTTTAAGGAAGTGTTATGACAAATACTCTTAGAATAAAGTCTTGAAGTAGGTTCGACCAATCTTGCAAGAGAGTGAGCTAGGAAAAGTCTTAGAATAAGACAAATACTTGACCTTAAAATGCAATTAGAGTGGGAAATACAAGGGAAAAGTGGGAAAATTTTGAGTGTTATGAGGGAAGGTTTGAGGGACATTTAAGTATTCTAGGGAAGTTATAATGGTGAAAAATTAATCATAATTTGTGGAGGTCATAAACTTCTTCAAAAAGCAATTAATACCCTCAATACAATCAACAATTGCTTACAAGTAGTTCAGACTAAATCTCGCTATGAGCGAATTTGATGCTTAAGCTAGAGAGTATCTCTTTCTTTTTTTTCTCTTCTCTTCTCCTTTTCTAAGCTCAGATGTATTCTTTTCTTTGAGCTCTTTTCTCTCTTTTTCTCTTTAGGTTGGATATGTTTTTGTAAGCTTTTCTTTGTGCTCTTTGGCTATCCTCTTGATTTTCTTCTTGAGAGATCTTATATTTATAGGTTTCATGAATATTTGTCCGTTAGACTTAGTTTGTAGTTTGTAGCCTTGATACTTATGTTTTCTCTTTCTTCTTTTCATAGTAGTCGTTGTGTAAGTCAACTTTGTCAAAGCAGGCATGTTTTTTCAGTCCTTTGCTTGAAATAAGATGTACGATCTTTTTAGACTTTACTTCAAGAGAGGAACATTTCGTGATTATCTCCTTTGTCTCTAACTACCACATTTTCATAATTAATATGTAGCACTTTGGATGCATGTAGAATAGCTTATTTGCAAAATTAGAGTATATTGTGCATGCAGTAGATAATACTTTTCTTATCACTTTCGTTGTTTTTAAACGTTGAGCATTTAATGTCATTTAATGTTTGCTCAGAATAACAAAGTACTTTTTGATTTCCTACTGTTAGGTAGCATTTTACAATTAAGTTCTTTTTCTAAAGATATCAAGCGTATATAAATACTTCATCAAAAGAAGGTGTTTGTTTAGCTCATGGTATCGTTTGATCAAGGAAACACTTCTTTGACTTTTCTCTCTTTTTAGACAGATAGCGTTTAACTTCCTTAGGCTTTCTTATGTGTTTTTAATAATTAAGTCTTTTAATGTTTTTGTCGAAGACATTGTCTCGACCTGTTTTTGTTTTCGAGAGAAGCCAATTACCTAATCCAGGTATTTTAAGCATTTAGTGTTTAACTCAATCTCTCTTGGACGCTTTTAGACAATACATCATCTAGTTATGCGTCTGGGTGTTTTAGCCTAAATGTTTTTCTATTTCCTAGGACCTAAGTGTTTTCTTATGATTTCTATGTTTGGGGTTCATGTTCTAGTTTTTGTCTATTTGAGGTTTAGCCTCTAAGTCTTGTGTTTTAGTTCATTCTTTAGTTTAGCTTTTAGTTTTAAGTCTTGTGTGTTCTATAGTTTTTTGTTTTTATCTTTTGCATGTTGTAAGTGAACACATTCGAAAAAATATTGTGCAAAAGCAAATAAACTAGTAAACGAGAATCAATAAAGATATAAATAAGCAATAAATAAAAATGAATAGATAATGATCAGAAAATAAACAACACTCACAGAAAATTTTATTAAAATAAAACATATTACAATGTAAGCCAAGAACTGCATAATCCACTTTAAGTGGAGCCACACTAACCGTGCAATGAGGTACCCATCACTAGTAAAAAATATGCTTTTGAATTCGCCTAATAGGCTTCGGTCAAAGAAAAACCGAAGCCTATCTGAAAACAATGGCAATCTTGTAATTTTCACAAACTTATATGCACCGGTTTAAGAATATCCGAAGCATATAGGGCATCTTACCTCAGTTCAAATCATAACCGGTGTCTGATACTTTCTGAAAAAGTCACATGCGTCTCTGCAAAACTGAGTTTTGGCCTGACACGTAATTTAGTGCTTCGGTTCTATACAGAACCGGTGTCAAAAGAAGTTTATGCCTCGGTCATTACATAACCGAGGCCATTAATGGCATGAATCTGTGCAATTGTGTCACATCCCATCCCATCCCATTTTTCCTTGTCCTGTCACATCATGTTCTGTCAATCCCCACCTTCTTCCTTCCCTCCACTTTTCTTCTTCCACTCCTAACCCTAAAAATAACATGCTACTTCACCAAGCACATGCTTCACTCATTAATAATAATCTCACTAATATACTTCATTTTCAGAAATGAAGAAGGAGGAGTTGGAGCTGACGGCTGACTCCTACACGTTAGGGTTCAGCAAAGTTAGATTCTTGAGCTCCGCACAACTCGTCGGAACCTCGCCGGATAGAACGTTGTTTGGACAGATCCATCGACATGAGACTCTTCACGTTCCCCAGCTGGAGAGCGCATTCACCTGAAGAAAGAGCGTGTCCATATTCTGAAGCCTTCCGAGGTCAGCCGGAATATCGCCGGAGAGTCCGCAATACGCAGCGTTGAAACGGAAAAGCTGGGACAAGTTTCCAATCTCCGACGGGATTCCGCCAAGGTGGAGATGACGAAGGATGTTTCCAAGTGCGGTGAGGTTTCCAAGCTTCGGGGATGTTTCCCATGAGCTCGTTAGGTGCTGCCAGGTGCCATACTGGGAGGGATCTGGCCGGAAAAAAGTTGCGGCCAGGTGGAGATGACGGAGGATGGGCATGGCGGCGATGGCGAGGGAAGGGACCGATTGGCCGGAGAACTGATTTTTGGCATGGGAGAGTGAGATGAAATGGAGGTACAAGAGAGGGGGGAAACGACCTCGGTTCATCAGGAACAAAGGCATAAATTTTAAAAATAAAAAATGTTCTCTGCTTCAGTTAATTTTGAACCGAACATAATCCTACCTTTTAGGCTTCGTTATGACCGAGGCATAATCTATCACTTTTTACCTCGTCTGAATATGCCCTCGTTTGAAAAACCGTGCCCCTATCAGCGAAAATAACCGTTGTCCTTTCTCTTCATTGCACTAGTGCATAACAGAATAGAAAAAGCCCTGCTTAATAACATGATGTGTTAATCGAAAAGGAACGTGAATTAACACTCATTGCTCCAGACAACAGAGGTATATAATCACCACATTCATAGAACTCAAACAATAACAACAAAATCCATGAAAATAGTAACCCTAAATCAATGAAAATTCTTAGTGTCAATATGACATGATTCAAAGAATGTGATCATTCTTTGTTTCCAATAGTCGAACTTCTCTCCTTTGAATAAAGGAGGACGGTTAACGACATAGTTGTCATAGCAGCTGCAGCGAAATGGTTAGCGTGGAACAACAAACCAAGAGGGGGGTGGAATTGGTTCTTAATAAAAATGTGTGCCTTTTAAATTTTCTACTCAATTAAACTTACTTAGCAATTAATAATAACGAGTAAAGAGAGTAAGGTTGAAAGAAATTTGCACAGATGATTTTATCCTGGTTCGAATCTTACCTATCTTACGTCAAGTCGCTTATCCCAAAACAAGATAAATAGTTCACTAATCACAAAACAATTACAAATTACAATCACACAGTACAATTTGTACGAGTTTAGAAGACACCTTTCTTGATGCCACATGAGATGAACCTACACCTCCTTTGAGTCTTCATAAAGGATGAACACTTCCTCCGAATACTTCACGAAGGATGACTTCCTCTTCCGGACACTTCCTTAGACACACCAAGGATGAACCAATTATTCCTCTGTCACCGTAGCAGCACTTCACCAGCTCCATAGACAAGAGTTTCTTTAGCCGAATAAGAGCTCACAATTCTCAAGAGTTTCTGAGTTATAGAGCACAAGGGAAGAGTTGTTGTTGAGAGAAAATGAGATTCTATTTGTAGACTCAAGAAAAGACTCTTCCATTTTTCGTTTTTAGTCTTTCTGACAATGTTAATCAATTAACTTAAGTGGTTAATCGATTAACTCCCCAACAGATAGTCCAACGGCTAGAAAACAACTAAAAATCCAACGGTCATCCTGGTTAATCGATTAACTCCTTTAGTTAATCGATTAACGTTAATCGATTAACTCCCTTGATTAATCGATTAACCTTGTACGTTTTTTACTCTAAATTCATTTTTACATATCTTTTTTATACAAAATCAAAAACCACTAATTTCTTAAGTTCTAAACATCAAAATAAAATTATTACAAAAGCTATGGGCTATGATACAAGTCTTCAAAATAATTCTTCATGAATCTTGGTTGTTCTTGACTTGATTTGGGCATCATCAAAACTTCATCTTCATCATTTTGCTAACAGTGGCCTTCGTTTTCCATGCCACAAGATCTTTTCCTCGAGTCATGTTAAGAACTAACCCTGCAAGGTTAGCTCTGATACCAACTAAAGTACTTGAAAAACACTAGAAGGAGCAGTTGAATAATGTTAATGGAAAACTTTTTGCATACAATATAATAGAACTTTAGTCAATGATTGAAAGACTTTATACGCAAATAGCTAGATGCTCGCCTTTTGAAAACAATAAAATCTTTTTGAGTGCTTTTCAATTGTTAAAATATTTTATTAAAGTTTTAGTAAAACTTCCTTTTTAACACCAAATTTTTTAATGTAGGAAGCGTTTATATTAAAAGTAAGTGCAACATCAGATTTTGTAAGAGAGCGTTAAAGAGAACAAACAATAGCACACATTCATTTTTATACTAGTTCACTCCACCGAGCTCCGTCTAGTCTCATCTAAACACATTAGAGGGTTCCACTATAATCTTCAACAAGATTACAACTAAGTATTGTCACTACTCATGGTATCCTTAGTCAACGAGTAACCCCTATTACCCTGACTAGTTGAGTTTCACCCACTCCTAGTATCCCTAGTCAAAGAATAATCTTTGTTACCCTACTAGTTTGAGTTTCACCCACTCCTAGTTGCGTAGTACTTTTCACCACTCCTTGTGTCCCTAGTCAACGAATAACCTTTGTTACCGTGACTAGTTTGAGTTCCATCCACTCTTGGTTTCCACTAGAAAATCCTGGTATCAACCTGATATGTTGCCTAGTAATCCATTAACTCAACTAAGTTAATCCACAAGTGTTTTAATTCTCTTCAAAATGTGCAATCAAATAGATTGCTTACAAATCTTTAGACGATTACTCTCATAGAAAGGATATATGTTTAGTCAAATTCAATCTATAGACTTGCGAGTGTTTTTCTCTCTTCTCTTCTTATAATAGTAAGCTTATATTACAATGAAGCTTGAGATTGTTTCTCGACTTGATCTTTTTATCTTCACAAATATTTGTTTTTCAAATTCTTGAGCTCTTTTATGCTTTTCTCTCGACGATATTTTCTGTTTTGTTTTTCTATTTGATGCTTTTCTCTTTGTAAGTTATTTTCTTGATTCTTTCTTCGACTCTTTTTCTATATATTTCTCATAAGATATTCATTACATATAGCTTTGGTCTTGATTCTTGAGTCTTCTCAGTTTTGTCGTATGAATTAGTCGTTGGTTAAAGTCAACTTGTCAGAGCATGCTTGCCTTTTGAGTACTTTAATAGAATTAGGTTGTACTATCTTTTTGGCACGACTTCTAATGGAGAGAACATTTCGTGAATATCTTCTTTGTTCCTAACGTCCACTTCTGATTTTTATTTGATGAAGTAAGTGGATGCGTGTAATAGGCAACCTGCACAAAGTATAGTAGATATGCTTGTAGCAGATACGTCCTTTCTCTTATAACTTTTTGTTATTTTTGAACGTTGAACATTTATGACATTTAATTCTTTGTCAAACAACAAAGTGTTTTTTTACATTTTATACCATTCAGGTAGGATTTTATCATTTGTGCTTCTCACTAGGATACCAAGCATTGATTGAAGACTTCATTGTTGGGTGAAGTAGATCGTTTAGCTCATGGCATCGTCTATTCTATATAAATGCTTTTAGATTTTGCTCTATTCACCAAGTGCGTTTAACAAGTTGTCTTCTATCACAAGTTTTTGGATATTAATTGAGATTTTCAAAAGCTTTCAAAAAACATTGTCTAGACATTTTTACCTTCTTACTAAATGAGAGTTTAACCTGATTACTGTCTGTATAGTATATCTTTTGCATGTAGCAAGACTATCATTGACACTTAAGTTTGAGAATCATTTAGTGTTACATCAAATTTATGCTTAGATGATACTTTCCTAAGTTACGTGGTTTTTAGAGTATTTTTATTTACACTTATATTTTAGTTATTTCGATATTCTAGTGATATCATCTTCATATTCTCATTTTGTTTAATGTTTTTTTGTTAATCTTCGAAAATATACGAGAGCGTTTAGACATTTTAGTCTTATAGACGATTTTGTCTTAACAACTTATTTTTATATTGCTTCAATCTAACACTGAGCTACATCCAATTCTCGCTTGAATACTCTTAAGAAGTTCGACTAATGTTTCAAAAGATTACAAGTGAGTTTGAACACTCTTGGTTTTACAAACTAACCCAACTGGTTAAAGGAGTTTCATCGTTCCTAGTATAACACTAGTCCAACTGACTAAATCGTTTAACTGCACAAAGTTAAATTAACAATTGTTTTTGTTTACTTCTGAATCTAAAAACCACAAAGTGTTTTTGAAATACAAGTACAGATGTTTACTCTCTTCGAGAGGATATAAAATCAATACAATGAAGATCCGAAAACTTGTAAAGAAACTTTTCTTTTTCAAATAGAAAGTATAGACGATGTAAGCTTGAGAGAGAAAACAATAGCATAAGCAATAACATATCTTGATTCTTGTTCTCGTCTCTTCATTCAATCCTCTTTATATATACTTCTTTAAAAAGATATTTGTTACTCATAACATTGACTTTCGCATAGCGATGTAGCCTTTTATTATGAGGTCAGATGTTATTTTGCTTGTACAGAAGAGAAAGATATAAGGCATGAAGGAAACATTCCAAGAATGTCTTCCTATCTCTTAACATTCTTCTAATTCGATGCAAAACTTTTGAATAATTTGTACTTATTTCATCTGCGCAAAAGAGATCATAACACAATAAACATTGGAGAACTATTTCGTACATGCACTAAAAGTGTTAGACGTTTCTTAAGCATTTAGGCATTGTACGTGTATAAGCATTTATACATAATCTGTTTGAGTAAATTCAATGTTTAGAATATCTTTTATACATACAACGTTTAGCGAACTTATCCTAAATGATTTTATTTTATTAAACTCTATTTCCTTTGATGCTTTTATTAACACTTCAAAAATGTTTGCTTAGACGATCTTATCTTAACACTCATTTGATCTTTGGTTAAAGTGATAACCTTTCCTTTAATGAGCTCAAAGCTTTGAAATGCTCGTACATATAGTCCAACCCTATTTTACATCAACGAGTAATTTTTTAATCTGCTTTACCATTTAAAAAAAAGTGTATTAATAAAGTTAAGTCATATTAATAAAATTAACTCTAATTTTAAATAAAATAATTTAATGGAGTTTGCTAATTTATGTAACCTCTTAAAATGTACTAAATTTTAGTTGACAAAAAAGTTCCTATTCATACAAAAAGACATACTTTAAACAATGGATATTTTAATAATTTTTATTTTTAATTTAAAATAAAAAAATAAAAAATTATTCAAATACCCTTAATCTTTAAAACTTAAAATCCATGATATATGAAGATATTTTTACAACTAAACTTTGATATATTTTGAAAAATTACATAAATTAGCAAAATCATATATATATATATATATATATATATATATATATATATATTATATTATTATATATTACCTTCAATAATTTCATATAGTTTAGAAGTCGAGAAAAAGAATAATTTAAATACATTTTCAACTTTTAATCCGTTGATACGTCTTTTAAGTATATAATTAGTTTTTAACTCCAAAATAAATATAGTGATTGATTGTTATCCTAATGATCTTATATATTTTAAAAATAAAATTACTTTTTTTTTCTTAAAAATATAATAGTTATTTTATGAAAAGAGTCCATCCAACCTAATCACATTTAAGTTACTAGCTAGATCCTATCTAATTAATTGTTATTTTAAGGGAAGACGTATCTTATTCCCATCTTGTTTGGTCATATTCAAGCTTTAATGGTGATGTTCATTCTTGACAATCAACTATGTAACATTACGATTGAAATGCATGATCCGTTAATTAAGGTGTTAAGACTTCCACCAAATGGATTTGGATGGAGTTATGTTTCATTCAACAATTATAACTAACACGCAAGAGAGTGATTTTTAGATTATAAGGAAGGCTTTGTCCGTGCTTTTATTTTTAGAAAATTAGTTTATATGCACTATGAAGAAATAATTGTGGGACATGGTTCATGGAATGATGATAATGGTTGATAATGTATCTATCCATATACAGTACCGATGTTGAATATGATTTCCACGAGGCAATCCGCTCATTATGCATTGTGATTTTCAATGGCACAATTTTATGATTGTTGGGTGTAAGACGTGGACACATGAGATAAGAGTTTTGAAACTTTAGATAAGGAGAGATTGATTCAAATAAAGTTATTGTCATATTTGCAAAAACATGTCTTATTACCAATGGTTGAAATTGGTTTGGAATAAGGATGGAAAATAGGTGAGTGGATGTGGGTTTGACTGTTTCTTTTTATTTTTAAAGTAAAGATTTATTCTTATCTTCATACTTAGTATGAGATTTTTGTCTTATTCTCATTTTCATTAGAGGATTAATACACCCATATTCTATATGTACTACTCTCTTTTATTGTTTCGAAGTATAATTAAATAATTTTTAATAAAAATAATAAAATTCACAGCAAAGAAAACATGTTATAAAGTATTAAATGTCAAAAGGATACATATATAATTTTATTCAATCTCAAATATTAAGAAAAAAATTATAATTCTATAAATATCAAATATACGTATTAAATAGGAATTAGATTAAGGTCAAATAATTAAAAAAAATAATATAAATGATCAATTGTGTACCTTGAAACACTACAAGAAAAATCGCAATTATATACGGTCGAAATCCGTATATAACCTCTAAAATCTGTATAAAAAATGTGTTATATACGATTACATACGGCCAAAAATCCGTATATAAAAAGGGTGTATATAACATTATATACGAATTATCCGTATATCACTTATATAGGATTATCCGTATATAACTTATATACGGATAATCCGTAATAAGTTAAACAGTTTTTGATCATATCACGTGAATAGCAAACCTGCTCTCCAAACAGACAATTTACAAGACCTCTGCGCATACCATAGACAATTCACAGACCTCCCATACCAAAACAGACATTCACAAGACCTGCACATTATATCCATTCACAAATTTGACAAATAAATTAAGTCTTAAAACCTACAAACAAGCATTTCACATTAAGCATAATAAGAAAGTTTACATAATTGTTAATTGTAATAGTTCAAATAACATGACTAAAGTTATTGAGGGAATAAGTTTGAGTCATAATAGATGCCCTACTTCTAAAAACATAACTAGTAATCTCCATAAAAATTTTCATCTTGTGGTTGATCTGTTGGTTGTTGTGGTTGTTGTGGTTGTTGTGGTTGTTGTGGTTGTTGTTAGTTTTAACATTAGTATGTGGCTGATTTTAGGATTGAAAAAATTGTTGTAATTGCGATGACAGGAGGAGAAGGTACTGCATTATGACGCCCATAAAACTTGCAATTGAGAGTTCATCTGTCGAAGTTGGTCATCATGGGTTGATACTCGTGTGTGGGAGGTTACAAAATGTCCTCTACAATCGGTTGCTGAGTAAGAAGATGCATTGTTTGTTGTATGTAACTATCGACACAGTCATCTTGAGCACTGACATTTCCAATGTCGTATACGCGTCCCTTGTTACCTTCCACCAGCACGTCCAACCAACATTTGTTCCTCAATCTTTCCTCATATGCAGGGTCTGGGGAGCACATGTCATGAAAACACCAACAAACAATGCTGTACTCAGGTCTTTTTTTTTTTTGTATTTGAGAAAATTTCTCTTCAAATCTTCCTGTTAAAGGAATACATGATTATCGTTAAATAGATAGACCTAAGAATTAGAACCTAATAAAGAATATAATAGAGTTAGTAGAAACTAACATGTGTCCTCCTAGACCTTTCATCGACAAATTCTCCCGTTGATGCTCGAATATGTGTCTGTTGAAATATTTCATCAACATGCACTGACCGACCAAGCTCCTGTGACTACAAGCAAAGAAGATGTAAGTTGTTAACATCAAATATTTGTAAAGTTTATGAGTAGAAATGTAAAAATAAATTTATAGTACCAGACGAATTGCATGCTCATGCCGCTAATGGTCCCCCAGTGTGCAACAACCACCCTTGTCAGAGTGTCCTTTCTTTTTGGCCGTTGCACATTTTTGGTCTATAAGTGGCATGTTCCACTTCTCCAAAAGACGTTTCACAACAATGCAAAATTTCAATGCGTACACCAAAATTTTAAAGTAAGAACATTAAGCAAGTTATGCATATGTTTGCAACTTTGAGTCTGAATGTTTAGCATTGCATAAATGCATGATCTTAATAGCTAAACATGTTTAATATGATCCTAATCAAAGTCTAAACAAAGAAATATAAAAGAAACTAATGCCAGAATAAAAATTCTAATTCTAGCTAGTTACGTATAGCTAGTAAAATGAATGGAATAGGATAATGTAGGGTTCATCATGATTCAAAAATTTAACAAGATGATAAAATGTCTTACACAACTGGAACGACGAAACTCAAAATCAGTGGTTAGTACCAAATTGAAGCAAACTAGTCAAAACTATCTTAACCATCAAAAATAATTTTGTTTTTTTTCTCTTAATTTTAAATTCTGATGTGATAAAAGGAATATATTTGGATGATTTTATGATTTGTAAATGCTTAATTTGATGTTAATTAATGCTAAAATCAGAATTGGATAGAATGTTCAGTAAATAAAAATGCCTAATTCTATATGTGCCATGGTCCCACCCATCTAACAATATAACCTAATGGATGAAGAACACTATGACTAATGATTACATGACCTAACCAGGAAACAACTTCAAACCATGTTACCACTTTTTTGACAAAATAGGATCCACTAACATGATTGTCAAAACCATGATGACTAATATATGAAAGCAATAAAAGCACCCAAAACGAAGCAAACCATTTTCAGTGACTAGTTTTGGTCAAGACCTATTTTCAATAACAGCCAATAAAACGAAACCAAAATATAAGCAATTCAAACTTACCAAATGTAGAAGGCAATAGCAACTCGATCTTATCTCTTCCACTTCGAAGAAACCAACCTAGGGTTTCCAAATTCGCGATTTCAAACCTCGAAACAACAACGACCAAAAATAGGACAATGTAACAACACCCAGAGAAAAGATAACTCAAATAAACCTCAAATCTAAACGATTCAAAGTCGAACTTATCTCTACCACTTCGAAGAAACCAACCTAGGGTTTCCAAAGTCGCAATGTCAAACCTCCAAACAACAAAAAGAGAAAACGAAAACAAAAATAATCCTCAAAGTTTCGATTACTCACCGTGTTCGACAAATCAAATCTGAATCCACACAAATCGCGAGCGGTGACGTGGAGTGCGGGTTTCACTGAACCAGAGGCTCGCTGCCGGCGAGGTGGACTGACAGCGGAGAAGAGAGTGCAATGAAGAAGTGGACTGAAGGTTCGAGAAGAGGGAGAAGTGGACTGAAGGTTCGAGGAGAGGTTCGAGAAGAGGGAGAAGATGTGTTCTTTTCGAGCGTGATAGAGGGGGGAAATTTTAGAGCTTTCAGTTTAATTTTAATTTGTTTTTTTCTAAAATCAGCTTATACACAGATATTAGATACGGACTATCCCTACAAAGCTTCGCGCTCAAAGGCGCCAACATTACGTACGTCAATTATATACGGATCCTCCGTATATAAATATTTTTTTCATTATATACGGATTTATCCGTATATAATGGATTTCCCAATATCCGTATATAAAACGTTTATTACATACCGATCTAATCCGTATATAATGATCCGCGGGTAACTAGCTATTTTCTTGTAGTGAAAATGAGTTAGAAAACTAGGTAAAATAAATGTTCATATAATATGTTTAGATTACTTAATAAACAAAATGTATGATCAAGTATAAGAAAGAGAGTGAATATCGAATATAAGGATCGACAAATATATACATACTCATTTTGATCTCCATAACCATTTTAAAAATTTGGATATTATCTATACCTATACCAATATTCAGTCAATGTGAACATTTTCCATCAAAATTGGGACAAGTTCAAATAATACTCATATAGAAGTAGAGTTGTCATTTGCGATCCTAGCTCATGACTGACCTTAACCATTTTAAAATCAAGTCCTATTTTTCTAGCTCACTTAACAGGGAGTTTTTAAAAATCCCTAGCCCCCAAAGCCCCACGTAAAGTGGGTTGGGACAAGGAGAGGATGAGATTGACCCTCCAAAACTAAATTAGTTCATTTTTAATTAATTTTCAGTTATTTCTTTCATTTGCTTTGTAATCTCTATTATGCACTTTTCAAATTTTGCATGATATTTTACTAATATATTTTTTCTTTAAATATAAATACATAAATATTGATTTTATAAAAAGTTATTCAAAATAAATTTTTAATTGTAATCATATTATAAAATACATGATTTCATTATTTTGAAAAGTTGAAAATATATATGGTAAGTTTGCTTAAGCTTAAAAATAAGGTAATTTTGAAAGAAAAAAAATGTTCCAAATAAGTCATTTTTTGTAAGTTCCAAAATTACTTATATTTGGATACAATTGTAAAAGCACATTTTTTTTAATTCTTTCATGTTTTGAATGTTTTATGAATATTATTTTGATAAACTATTTAAAAAAGATTATATATAAATAAGCTTTTAAATTATTTTTGGTTTTGACATCTAAAATATAATAAGCATGTTTCAAATTTAAAAATAAATGGTTTTTTCTCTAAAGAATCATCCATAAGAAAATCAAATAAGTTATTGTTTTTATAAAACAATGCTAATATAATATAAACATTTTTGTATATCAAAATTGAATAAAAATACACATAATTTTATAAAATTCAAAAAAATAAGAAACTAGATGTTAATACAATTGCATAATTTGATTCAAGAACGCATGATTAGTGGATATGATTAAGTTACAACATATGTTAGACTAAATGTTAACTTAATAAAAAAAACTTTGAATAATATTATAGCATTAGATTATTAGAAATAAAGTTGTCAAAGAAGGCCCATAGGCTGGTCCTTGTCCATAGAACTTTATTGATATTTGGTCATGTTTACTTTTTTAATAAAGAATAGTTTGGTTTTGTGAGCTTTTTTGGCCTCAACCCATGAGGGCCAAGTTCTATGAGATAGACTAATTTGACAAGTTTATATAAAAGGTTCATTTGTCATCCTTAGTTTAGAATTTAGGTTATATGATAAGTCTATGAAATAGAATCAAACTATAAAATAAAGCTATCGTAGGTTTGATTTATAGTAATTTAAGAATAAGATTTTGCCAATCAAATTATAGAAAGCTAAACATATATAAATATATAGACATTCATTTAAGGTTGTAACATCTATTATTTAGGGTTTTATAAATGTTTTCACGAATATCTTTCTGCAAGACTTGCATGCAAAGACATACACGATAGGCAATATACACATATAATAGAATGAGAGATATATTGTTTTATACGAGTTCACTTCAATAAAGCTATACCTAGTTCCATTTCAACTAACTCTTGAAAGGTTTCACGATAATTAATATATAACAAAAAAAATTATTGTTTTAGTGTCACTTTTGATTCATACAAGTACATAGTATTATTTTTAGAAAATCCTTTTTATCTTCCCTCAGATAAAGAATACAAGTACTTCTTTAATCACCATTGTTAAATCAAAGTTAAATAAATCCTTTTGTTTGATTTTAGTTATGTGCTTAAACAACAAAGTGTAAAATGTAATAATTTTAAGAATTAAGTGTCATCAAACATAAGTGTTTTCTTTAGCCTAATAAACATAAGTTGTATGGTTTAACATACACAAGCACTATTTGTGGTGTGGTTTGTCTAAAGCATTCTCAACTTGTCAATGACATGGTGTAGAAACCCTATGTGTAACCTTACACTTTTGGAATAAAGTTGTATGGTTTAGCATACACAAGCACTATTTGTGGTGTGGTTTTTCTAAAGCATTCTCAACTTGTCAATGACATGGTGTAGAAACTCTATGTGTAACCTTACACTTTTGGAATAAAGTTGTTATTGTTTAAATTTTTCCCCCCTTATCACTGATAACAACTTTAAGCTACAAAAAAGTGTTAGAAACAATAAAAGTTAAAACAATTTTAGAATCATTAGTCATGGTAGAATTATCCTCCACCCATCTAGACACATAATCAACAATAAGTAAAATATAAGAGTAACTAGAAGAAATAGAAAATGGAACCATGCAATCAATATCTCAAACATAAAAAAAAAATCTCATAAAATATAATGGATTGTTAGGGATCTCATGTCTCTAAGTAATATTTCCTTCTTCTTTCTTGCACCTCTCACAAGTGGTGGTTATTTGATATTTTTTTATCTCTAAAAATGGTGAACAGTAGAATCCACTTTCCAATAACTATATTGAATCTTGAATTGTCTAGTTGGATAGTTTGAGAAGAGTAATAAATCTTCATTAGTTGATTAGTACTTAACTTATAATCTACATTCCATATATTTTACTTAATTTTGATTCATTTCATTTTGTGTTGATCTTTGGGAACATATTTGATTGTGGAGATTTTGTGTCACCACTTTCATTTCGTGTCACTTAAAGACAAATGTGAAATGAAGCCAAAATTTTCTAAAATTTAAGGTACGATGATTACAATTTATATAAAAGTGAATATTTTCAAAATGGGATAGGATTGTACCTTTGATTAAAAAAGTGAGATTTACATGCAACATAAAAAATAAAAATCCAGTGACATACATACAAAACACAAATATGAATCAAAGTTGAACACATGACCTCTTCCTCTAGAACATGCACTCTAGGCATTTGAGTCATGATATCGTTTGATCATAAGTTTAACTTAATAATATATATTCATATCACATTTTAACTCTTAATAATAAGTGTTCTATATGAGAGTTAAACTTATGACCTCCCTTACTAACAAGCTTAAGCCAACTAAGCTACCATATCCTTTAGTCATATCATCAACATAATAATTTAAATGTAAACCTCCATCCATTTAATTTATTTTATCAATAAAAA
>NW_025907113.1:0-43863 GCF_018835915.1 Vigna umbellata
CAAACATAAAGGACATCTTTTCAACATTAACCTTAGCTGGAATCAAAGTTTTAAAATTTTATTAAGAATCAATTTTGTTTACGCACATCCAAACACACTCTAACATGTCTTTCTTCATGTGAAATTGTTGTACACATTTCCAGAATACCAGAATAAGAAATGAGCTGTGGGCACAACGATATGGAGGAGCTCTTGAAGAATTCGCCGCAAGGTACAACAAAACTCTAAAACTGTAGCTTTAGCATGTAATGAACTTGTTTGAATGATTGATTCAATTGCGTGATTGATTCAATTGACAGATAACCATAATCTAGGGTTCCAATCACTAATTAGTCAAAACTTCAAAGAGAAAATCTCGAACAATCAATGTAAAGATACAAATATTTCCCGAAATGTGCAAAATTCTTTAGCACTTCTCATTACTCATTAGTCAAGAAGTAGTGTTCATCTTGATTTAGAGCTATCATGTGAGGAATGATGAGAATAAATTACTAGTTAATGGTCACAGATTAAAAGTAAAGGGATTCATTAAGCAGGTGAACAGGGATGGATGTACACAAACTATGCTTCGGTGAAAGAGAATATCTTGGTCACGTATCTCACCATAACCAATTGAATCACTTCTCAACAAAGAAGACTGTAAGAAGGCATGTCTTCAATCCGTAGAACATCATCCATCAGCAACTCTCTCTCTAGCTGAACTCGCGTGGATTTCAGTACATCCTGCAATAATAATAGAAACCCCTTTGAATATAGGAACAACATATTGCATTTTACCGTTGATTATTCAAAAGCTATACTTTCTTTTATAGATTATTAACAAGTGCATCATGGAGACTTACGTTAAATTCCATGTATGTAGCATTTTTCTCCTGCCATTGTTTGTCCATAACAACGAATGCCACGCAATAAAGCAGGTCAAATGCCCATTCATTCTCTGCAAATGTATGATAACAGTTTGAACTTTTGTGTAAATACCATAACAGACCAGATAATATCTCAGAACAGTTGCTGATTCTAACCTGAAAGCATTTGTAGAAAAACTGCTCTTACAAAAGTCCTTGGCTTGGCTGCAAGAGAAGAAACAGTCTGGTATTAGAGATATTGTTGTAATTTTAAGATGGCAATTTCTATTTAGTTTAGTTTCCTTGGAGACCTAGGCCACAAGACTCGTGTAACTAACTGGGTGAGTGTTAGTATATCAAGTCAATAACTAAATATAGGTTCAAAATACTTTTGATCACGTACTGGCATCAAGATCCAGCATTTGCATAATCATAAATGTGATGTTAACGCCAGCAACAGCAAATGGATACTCCCAAACAGCTTCTTTTCCTCCTTGCCTCTTCAATAGGCGCTGAAAAGAAGTCTGCAACATGTAGAGGGACACAAGAGCATAAGCAAATAAATCGATTTTTGGCAGAAGTTGGGCAAAAACTCTTTCATGATACGGAGTATTGTTCATTTGGGAGTCTAAGATTGTTCATTTGGGATTCAGAATCTTACTGAGAATGTCTTTGCAAAGAAAAGTAGGTTCTCCAATGAAATGAAACCAGCTCCTCTGTTAACAAAATTGGTCCAAAAGAAATGAACTTGTCAAGAGCGAAAACAGCACAAAAACATAAAAAAAAGGGATGGTAACGTGAAAAGGCAAATATAACCTGAAATCAGTAGACGGATCTCTACCCTGCCATCCCATTTCTTTCCATTGATCAGAAATCAAGCTTTGAAGATCCTGTCCAGGGAATGAAGCAGACCACAGAGCTCTCAACGCTTCCTGTTCTTGAAAGAATTTGTGGATGAGTATCTTGCAGAAGAAGGCTAAAAATATGTGAATAAGTAAAATTTCACTAATGATTATTTGGCATGGACCATCAATTTCAGATGTCAATTTGCTGGTATAAATTTCACAGAAAATAGGATTGCAGCAAGTTCCCCAGCAATCAATGCTTACACCAATGCAAAGTAAAATAATACAACTACGTTATACCTGGTGATCAGGCTTGGAACCATCAAAGTAAACTTTCATTCTGCGCTGTAGTCTTCTTAGCCTTTCCTCCTACAAAATTTTTTACAGATGGATGCTTAATGAATTACTTTTTCAGTTTTATTCTCTAGTTTTCCTCACTGCTCTGTCTTCAATGAATTCATGACAAAAGGGAAAAAAATATTGAACCATTTATGATAAAAAAAAAGAACACAAGACAGAGACACCAAGGGCAGAAATGTCCAATGCATTTTCAACAATTGTTTCTGCAATTATTCTCAAAAACCAAAAACTAAGATTTCAATAACTCGACATTCTAGTTATGGTCAAATTTTAAATTACCTTTGAAAATTATTAACAGTTTGTTTGTTCCAATGTTTCCTGTTATTCTCAAATTGACTTGAAAAACATTATCACAAAACACCACAAGCTGTCATTGACACAGTTGCACATTTGTAAATTACATATGAAAAGGGACAATATGCAAATAGTTCAACTGCTTGAACTCATAAATAAACACAATTTGGTAAAAACCCAACTTGGATAACTTTAATTGTAACTTAAGAAGAGAGAATTTCTAATTTAAATGAACATTTACAACAGCAAAAAATATAACTATAAAGCAGAAAGCTAGCATTCAAGCTTGTCCAGTGACAAAACAGAAAACAGGTTCAGTTAAATCTAACAATGCTCTGACTAGGAGAGTAAATTTGTAGAGGAATGTGACTCATAAAATTAAAATGAACTATTCCAGAAACTCAAAGAAAAGCTTAAAAATGATACAGCAGTTACAACCAGTGAATGAAATAAAACAGCAGAGTCTACATTACGAACCACCAACCTGTAAGGGAGTCAAACTGATGCAGATTCGTTGACAGTTTCCCTTTCGCTTGAAGCAAACACAAGTGAGTCCTTTACCAATCCATGCAGGGGAGCCACACGTTGCATTATCTGTATACAACCAATCAGGAGACTTCCCCATTCAACCCTTTTTTCTTTTAACCTTTCTCAAACAATGCCACTAGGCACTTGGTAGAGGAAAGGAACTAAAAAGATCTTAACTTTATCCTTTTTTTTTATCACAAGTTGAAGAGGCAGCCCATGACCAAATCAAATGCACTAATCAATCAGACAGAGATGTGGCAGAATGTTGTGTTTTGGGTGGAACCAAACCATATAACTTTGGAGGGGACATAATCAATGGGAGTTGCGTATGGTGAAGAAGGAGGAGTGGTAATTTGAATAGTGTGCATTGTCGTCTATTGCCCCGACCAACTAAAAAGCAAAATGACTTAGACAAACCGTGAGCTGTGATGTTGGGCCTACAGGGCCCTATACGACCACGTGGGAAGATCAAGATTCATTACATAGTCATACATTTTGTTATCCCATCCATGTGACCAATAAAATAACTCATTTTTTTGTTTTCCTTTTGTCTTTGGCCTATAGTGTTTCTTTTTTCTGTGCTTGTAATCGTGACCGGTTATTAGTTCAGTTCTTCTCGTGGTTTGGTAACTTCCCACTCCCACCATTCCCACTATCTTGTTTGTTACATCAGATCCGACCTCACTCACTGTAACAACTAACAACTCCACAGCAATCCTAAATCCTATCCTATGTAGTTTGGTTTAACTAGTTTCACACATGTTCCTCTTTTAGTGGACCCTCTCCATTGTTTACGTCACGAAACAAACAAACACTGTCTGCTTCAAAACACCGATTCGGTTCAGAATTTCATTTATTACCAACTCTTTATATTAATTTCCTTTTTTGGTTTGGTAACATTGGATTCTTCAAAGTGTGGAAACATTGTATTTTTATTATTATTATTCTTTAATCTCAAAACCCAATGTTATCCACAATGCATGGCTCCTAAATTACATGATTAATAATGGGAAAATCCCATTAATCAGCTTATCCGAAAGCTATTCTGAAAATGAAATTATAATACATCACAAAATTTAAAATTTAAGTTTTACTGCAGTACTACTCCATTTATTAGTGAAATAAAACTCTGATGAGATATTAAATAATGGAATAAAAACAGTAATGAATCTGCATGGAGGAGTTTTTGTTAGAGAATGATGCTGAGACAGACAGAATCAAATCATTGAAATATAATATCAAACAGTGGGAAATGAGAAGAACCTGAAGTCTGAGAAAGGGAGGAAGAAGAAGAAGCAGCACAAATGGGAATGAAGGTGGCATTGAAGCTAAGGAGACCCATATTATGTGATTCTTGGTAGTGAACCTAACGTAACAATGGTCTGGTTTCTGGGATCTGTGAAATGGTATTGATTTGGATGATGGTGGTACTCTAGTACTTGTTCTAAGTAAGAACAAAAGTGTTCTTGTATTGCACTACCCTGTCTTTTTCGAACTGGACTTTGTCTCTTCTGCCTCTCCTTTTACCAAATAAGACATTAGTCATTTGCCCTATTCACACACAGTGTTCCAACATTTTAATCTTTTTTACTTTCTCTAAATATTTTATATTTGTAAACCCATAATCAAGAAAAAGATTAATATCTTAATCTAAACTCATATAAATATAGCACCGTATTAATTAATATTTGTAGAGAGAAATTCAACTAGATGTCATTTACCATACACTCGAATGTAGAGAAGAAAGTTAAAAAATAACATGTACCTTTAAACAATTGAAGAAAACAAGGTGCAAAACTAACATGAGGGAGAGTAGAAATTTTGTTATATTGATGTTTTGGAGTGTACAAGGTGATATATTTCAGGTTAATACTGTTTTTATTAAAGAAAACATAATTAAAAAGATTAGATTAAGAGAATATTTCGTAAGATGAATAAAAAATGTTTTCATATTATATTCATTTCCAGTTTAAAGTTTTTTAAATTATAACTTTTTTTACATACATGGCTAAAGAATAATCAAAATACAAATGTTAATTACTTTTTCAAAAAAATATTTTTTTAAAGTATAAAATAATAACTTATATGTTTATTTTTTAATATATTTGAAAACCAAAGTTTATATTTTTCGTGAATCACTCAATACCATTTCAGGTTTTATTTTTTGCGTGCAAGAGTAGTCGTTATCAGAAGAAAAAATATTTTTTGACAAACGTTGTTTTTATTTTTTAACACTACTTAAAATGACATTATAGATAATATGAGCTCTAAACATCCAAATACTCTTATCAACATTGTATTAATGCCTCAGTTCAAGTGACTGGGAAGCACAGCTTCAAGAGAAACCAGATATATTATTCTGAGGAGGATTTGTGTTAACCAATATTGTTGCATGTACATGAACATAGTTGTCATGGTGTCTAGTCTTTTAAGATAAAAATAAATGGTATTTAAATAAAAATATATATACTTAATTTGTTAAACAATGATTAAAAACTAATATAGTTCACATTGTTATTAATATATTGTGAAATTATATGTTATAAATATTATATCATATGCTATTAAATAAATAACATTGTATATACATATATTAATATGTAATATTATTTTATTATACTCAAATGATACACAAATAATAATTATAAATTGTGTGAGAATGATTATCAACTTCTAAATTAATATTTCTCTCAAAAATATAATTTAGAAACTAACAACTATACAAAAAACTAAAAAATTGTCACACAAAAAACTGTTACAAGAAAAAAATATTTTGTGTTATGTTTCTTATTAAGTCACAGTGATTTTTAAAATAGCAATAGAACAATTAGATTACTTTTAAATTTAATATTATTTATAACTATAACTTAGTTATTTCTAAAAAAAATATTACCATGTGAGTTGATACTCATGGCCATTTCACTGGTAGAATATATTTTAAGATAGTATATGTAATTATTATTATCCATAATTTTATAATAATTAATATATTTAATAGAGTATTAAAATAATAATTTGTTAAAAATACGTTAGGTATATTAATCTATAATGCAAGGAGTTTTTGTTTTCACTTTATGGAATTTCATCATATATGCATGTTATATTTTAAATCAGATGTGTTTGTGTACATTATCAATGAAATTATAATAATTCTACTGTGTGGTTGCAATTAAAAATAAAAACAAGTGAAATTAGTGTTTTGAGTCCTGGTAATTAAATAATTTTTATTTAGACTTTTGAAATAAATATGTAAACACTCTATAATAATGAGTTTACTTTGGGTTATAAATTTAATTTTATATTCTATCTACTACTTTCTGATAACTATAAGGTTGTAAATACAACATTTTTTACTATTTTGGAAGCTATAATTTTGTTGATAGTAATTTAATCTCTTAATCTGGATATTAATAGGTTCGGCCCAATAGATAAATTATTTTACCACTTATCGTAGTAATTGGGCCGGAACTTGGTTCAGCCCATAACTAAACCAACAAGTTCTAATTCAGTTATCCATTATATATAAAGCGATTCAGGACTAGGTTTTACCCTAGTTTCCTTCCTCCTTCAGCAGTTGTTCTTCTTCAATCGTTTGGAAGAAGTAGAAGAAGAAGCGGGAGCCGCCATGGTAAGTGACCAATGTTTCTCAGGTTTTTCTTATGAACTTCATTGTCAGATCTCATCATTTTCTGTTTCTTATTTACTTTTTATTTTATTTTTTGCTTTTCTCAGGTGAAGTACTCCAGAGAACCTGACAATCCCACAAAGTGTAAGTTCCTTTTCATTATCATTATTTCACAAAATTGTAATTTTCATTATATTTAATTTTTTCCTATGGTTATTTATTTGTTGTGTATGTTCACTGGAATAAGAATGATTTTTCTGTTAGTGTTGATTTTTAGGGTAATTAAACTAATACTTTGTTTTTCTCTGTAATGTATTTTGCAGCTTGCAAGGCAAGGGGAGCCGACCTCAGAGTGCATTTCAAGGTAATTTGATTTGTTACCCTTATACAAACCCTAATCCTTGTAACTGAATGTAATATTCATGGGCATACACGATATGTTGACTGTTGTGTGTGTGAAACCTGATGTAAAAAAAAGCAGGGGTTTGTCAATCATGTTGACCAATCTTTAGTAAACTTCAGGAATATAATAATCTCCATTGTTATTGGGTGAACCTTTATTCTTTTGTTGTGATTGAAGGTTCAGTAAATGATGGAACACGTTCTTTTAATCATCCTTATATTAAGCTATGAATCTGTTATAACTCAAGACTTACTCCCATGTAGTTTTTATAAAATTTGTTTCAAAGAATACCTTATGCCTTTTTTGAAAAGGAAATTCCCTTTGTATGAGTAGGTTCCTTTTGAACATTATAACATATAAACACCTTGGGCTTTTGGACAATATGTTTTTTTGGTTAAGTAGTGGTGATTGACTTGTATAATTTATTTTTTACTCATGTTTTTCTGTTTCATTTACAGAACACTAGGGAGACTGCCTTTGCCATCAGGAAGTTGCCCCTGGTTAAAGCTAAGAGATACTTGGAGGATGTGTTGGCCCACAAACAAGCCATCCCTTTCCGACGTTTCTGCCGTGGTGTTGGGAGGACGGCTCAGGCCAAAAACAGACACTCCAATGGACAAGGACGTTGGCCCGCCAAATCTGCTAAATTCATCCTGGATTTGCTGAAAAATGCCGAGAGTAATGCTGAAGTATGGCCTTTGTGTTATTTTATTTGCTTTACCATGTCAATATTTCATGTTAACTTTTGTACTCGTCGACTTTCTTATCATTGCTTTGCCACAGGTGAAAGGTTTGGATGTAGATGCTCTTTATATTTCTCATATCCAGGTTAATCAAGCACAGAAGCAAAGACGCCGCACCTACCGAGCCCATGGAAGAATCAACCGTATGTTTCTGAACTTATTTATATATGTGGTTAACCTAATGGATTACTAATACACTTCGATTTTTGCAGCTTACATGTCATCTCCCTGCCATATTGAGCTGATATTATCTGAGAAGGAAGAGCCTGTGAAGAAAGAGGTAACATTGCCAATCTCTCTGTTAACATTATCTTGACTTCCTTCTTTGTATTAAAATCTTATTTACTGTTGATATTGTAGCCGGAGACACAATTGGCGACAAGCAAGAAGAAGGGTGCTCTTCGAAGTGGTGCTTCATCCTAAATTGCTCTTGAAGAAAGTGATTGGAGGACTCACCTTTAGATTATGTCAGTTTTGAAGATCGTTTTCATTTTTTAAATTTGAATATTTGTGATGAGCCGCATTTGAATATTGAACAGCACCTTTTTGTTGAGCATACTATGTTTTAAGTTAATTGAGAACTTCAAATTCAAAAGGTATTTTGTTTGGGTTTTTATTTCATTAATGCTGATCTTTCTTTCTAATCTGTCATGTTATTTGTGACTATCCTTGGTGTAATTTTTTTATATTTTGGTAATTAAATATATTTTTAAAGAGTTCTGTATGGAATTTTTTCTTTTAAATTTGTGGATATTTTTACAAATGGTTAATATTGTCAAATCCACCATAGTTGAGTGGATCAATGATCAAATCAACCAGTGAGTAATTTTTTGTTTTAAAGTTTCAAATCGACCGCAGTTGTATGAATTACTGCTCTTCATAGAAATTCTAATTCTGTTAATTTCTATTGGTAAATAAACTAGTTTTATTAACATTAATGGCGTAAAAGTTATGCTATCTTTTTTATCTGTCCGTTCAAATATGTAAATGTTATGATTGATTGTCATAAAAAATTGTTACCATGGTTTAAAAACTAGGCTTACATAATCTGTTTATACTAATTTATAGAATAATTTTTATTTAAAATTTCATTCTAAACACGCCTTCTAATTCTTGAAAGTGAGATTATACTGACCAACAAACTGACGCATATTCATATTTTAAAGGACTATTTCTATTTGAAACAATTTGTTCGGTTTTCAATTTACAACCATTATTATCGGCTACCTTACTTTTGTCATATTATAATCTCACAAAAATAAAAGAAAAATGAACAACTTATTTAAGACTTTAGTTATTGAAAAATGGAATACTGGCTAGTTTAGAATTTGACTCTTTAGAAATCAAATTTTAATTAAAAAAACCGTGATACTCAAATATTTGATAGCATGTTATTTTTGTGAAAATTTTGATGTTATACTTTTGTGAAAATTTCTGTTTGTCATCGGATGACTAAGGTTATCTTCAGCCTCCAACTTTTAAGTTTCGGGATTTCTAGACATGAATTATAAATTATATTATATATTTATAATAAATAATTTAAAGTATGACGTGATATTGTTAATTTTGAATTTAAATTAGAAATCAGACAATTAAGTGATACATTTTGATAGTATTATTATCTTTAACACTTGTGAACATTTGATATTCTTGATGCAGGGCCATGGTGGTGGCCCTTGTGGGTGATATACAGTAAAGGAGAGTATTTTATTCTCTCTTTTTTTTATGAGGTGTAGTTAGTAGTATTGCAGCTGCGGGAATTAAAAGCCCTTCAATTTTTATCGCGAAAACATTGTTGTGGGTATTAAGTATGATCCAAATGGCCTTAAGTTCTGTTTGTAGCTTTTTGTTTACAAAGAAAGGGACGCTTAAAGGGTTGTATTGATGAATCTCCTACAGATTTCCAAATGTAAGTTTTGGTAATAACCAACAAATGCATGCACCCACAACAATATCATGGGCTATCGCATTTAGTATTTCCCGTGTTCTGTCTCGAATAATCGTAACTGTAACTTCAACTCTGATTTGTGTATAGAATCAACATTTTCTGTTATCAGAATTCGAAAGTGTATTGATAGGTGATAGAGATTTGGGTCAAACAAAACACAAATGAACTTCATTGATAGGAACTTAGCTCACTCCGAGATATACATCGCATGGAAAGCAACTATTTACAATGAGAACTTTGGGGGCTAACGAAATTCTAAGAGTTTTCATTCCGTAGCGCCCTTAAAATGGGATCATTTTCCTCATCAATGTCGTCGTCGTCATCATCATCTAAGTCGTCTAAAATTGACTGGTTAATCTTCTTCCGAGATTGTCTCCTGTGCTTTTTAGGTTCCAACCGTGGTTCCGCTTGCTGAACACCCATATCTCCCATTTTCAACCTGCAAAAGATTATAGGGTGCTTGTCAGGAATATCATAACAATAATCCGTGGCAGATCTTTTTTGCATTACTACATATTCAACGAAAAATACTTTTATTGGTATTTCCACAAATTTATTGTTTTCCCCACACTCTTCAACAAGGAAATGCAATTTATTAGCTTCTTTCAAGCATGGGTTTACATGCCAGTGCCCTGATAATTATCATAAATAAATTAGAATATGCAGTGGGATTCATGTCTGCATCTATACATTAACATGTAAAAGGATAAGAATCAGCTTTTAAAAATGTGTAAAACCCTCATAATCACAGTAAATACAAAAAATATTAATTTTACTAATGGATACGAATCCCAGAATTGAACTTTTTGATCAAAGCATCATGCTTTCCAATTAACTGAAAAGCGTTGGTTTGCAATCAACAAAGGCACATCATACCTTACGTCCCCTTCTCTTTTAGTTCCAAATGTCCTAAGTTGGAACTCTTCCCTGATTCTGATTTCATCCAGAAGTTGAAAATAGAATGAATATCTTTCCCAGTCTCCCTTCACAATGCACCCAGGTTCTCCCAGATGCAAGCAATTGTTAAATGAGCATTTCTCGGTCTCATTCGCACTGAGCATTTTCCTGATCTGAATAAGATGATAAGATCAATCAAAACAGGAAAAGCTTTGTTATCCCTGGATTTATTAAAATACAAGTTAGGCATCACTAACTTCAGGAAAAGTTTGTGCAAGAGACTGCTTTGTCACTTTCAATAAACTAGGTTGGTTAAATCCAGGAGTATCAGCAAGAAAGCCCCCTCCAGATATTGGAAGCAAAGAGACATGGCGAGTAGTATGCTTTCCTCTACCACTTCTCGTGGAAACATCCCCAACCCGTTGATCCTCAAGCCACTTGCTTCCAGAAATCTGAAAAGTAAGGCGCATCCAGGGGTGACACAAACATCAAACTCTAGTAGATAGAGGTAAAAAAAGAAAATAGAACAAAGAAAACTCACAGGCTCAAACCAATTCTCCCCTTCCGCAACATCAGAAGGGTTGCTTCTAAGGGCATTTATCAAACTAGACTTCCCAACTCCACTAGGCCCCACAATCACTGTCGTTTGATCCCTCAACTTGAATGCAAGAAGATCAAGTCCATGTCCAGATTCAACGCTGCAAAAAACCGGCTCATACCCCCAGCTACGCAGCCTGGCCTTCCACGAACTAATGATCTATGCAAGAACAAAAGCAAAATCAAGCAGTTGCTTTAGACCAGAAAATAGTAAAAGTTGGATTGTGAGTTTGAAACAACTGAAATCTTGGGAAGAAAATGCTTCCTCCCATCAGGTGAGTTCGCACCATGGATTTGCTTGCAAACAACACACCATTTGACACGGTTGCAAATCAAATTTCCGAGCACAAGTTCATATTTGGTATCAACAAGTTTTACCATGACTATCAAGGACCTAACAAAACCCTCTTCTTTTACTTGTACTTGGGATCGATATGGAACCATACTGGAGTTTGCAGCATGCCGAATAAAAACTCGCCAATTCAACAAGTGAACAAAACAACTTAAGAGCACCTTTCAATTCTATTAATGAGGATTCAAAAGTACTTTTCCTCCAAAAAACAATAAATTCTTTCTTTTACATTTTGTGACTTGAAATTCAAGAATGTGCATTCCAATTCCTAAAAGTGTTTTTTCTCAACTTCTATCCAGACTCGGTCCAAACGTTCATCAAAGCTTTCCATCCACTATACACAAAAGAATATCAGCGTGTTTGGATAGCCAGAAAGATCAATTCTTGCCCCCAAACAAAAATCACATTGAAATTTTGGAAAAAGTGGCTACTGTTTGTTGCTTGGGCATTCAACATGGAATTGGAATTGATAATGGGAAAATTGAATCCAAACTCAGTATATAGTAAAATGATTTTAGCTTGCAAGAAGCTTAATTCATTTTAATTGTTGTGGATTTGGGAGAAATTTATTCAAGCAGTGCCTACACGTCATAGTTATGACGGCAGAACAAACAACGACAATGCATAGCGCGTGAACCTCACCTCTTTATCCACAAGCTCGGTCTTGTTGAGTGCCAGCGTGAGAGGGATTCCAGTGGATTCAGCTTCGACAAGAAAGCGCGTGAGAGTAAACGGTTCAGGCCTGGGTTGTTCGAGCGAGAACAGCACAAGAAGGTGGTCGACGTTGGCAACGGGAGGGTCAAGAATCTCAGAAGATCGGTGGAAGACGTTCTCAATCCATCCCCTGCGATCCACCCAATCCACGGAACCGACAAGAACCTTGTCCCCGACCATGACCCTGCGCTTAATCTTCTTTAATAGCGCCCTCACCACGCAGAGAAGCTCCACCCCGCGGAAGCTTCCAGAAGAAGGAGGCTGGTCGTTTTCGGGAACGATGACTCGCATGAAGTTCGCCTGCGACGCCGCCACGACACCGATGGCCTGTGATTCCGTGAGCGGGGGGCTGTCTTCCAGGGAGAGAACAGGGGCAAGAGAGGAAAACTCCTTCAACGTTTTTTTTGCCTTCAGAAGGTTGCGGCTCGGGGCGGCTTGCTTGTTAGGGTTTTGCTGCTGCCGGCCGGCAATTGTAACTGACCGGAAGCGGCGCATGAGGAGAGGAGCGGCGGAAGCCACCGCGCGGTGCCGGAGCATCGAGAATGATGATGCCAACGACATGGAAATGGAACGGAACAAACGAATCAATCAGCGTAGTTAGTGCGTGGAATATTAGTGAGTTAAGGAGTTTTAGTCACAGTTTTCAGATGACAGTGTTATCGACTCCAGTGGAAGGTCATCATCAGCGTCACCGTTTTGGGCACTCTTTATCGAAACGACGTTTAAAAACCATACTCATCAAAACAAAACGACACTGCCTCTCCTTCAATCTTCTAGGCATGTCTATCAACAACGCTTTATCTCTTAAACGACGTCGAGTTTTCCATTGCCAGTGCGGCCACCTCTTTTTGTTTATTCTTTCTTGAGAATGTGATGTGATAGAAATATAATAATTAATTTAGTGTAAATTATTATTTTCTGGTACACTAGATTTGTAATTTGATTTCGAATTAATTATGTCTTTGGAATTCTTTATACTTTATAATTAATAGTTAGCGTGAATTTTAGTGATTATGTAAGAGATAAAATAAAATAAGAGATATAATAATAATAATAATAATAGGAGTGACAATTTCGTCGTTTGATATGTGGTATGTAGAAAGTATAAATCGATATTATAAGAAATTCAAGCTAATCTTTTTTAATTCATCCCCTGTAACATTTGACTTGTATGTTTATGTATCGGTCTACATAAAAATTATTTATTTTTTAATTTTTTTATTTTAAATCAAGGATTAAATATGTTTAAAGTTTTTGAATTTCTATAAAAAAAATATTTATAATTTAAATTTTAATATATTTTAGTTTTTAAATTTTAAAAATAAATAAATAAAATATATGACATGACATTAATTTCCAAATAATTATTTGAAAACAAATATAGCATGATTAGGAGAGTTAATAATAAAAATAAAAAAAATATCCCTCCACCCATTTTTTTTTTTTTTATTACACAAAATTCACTTTTTTTATCAAAATACTCAACCCACACTATCCCACACCGTCTGAATTTTTTCTACCACCACTGAAACTCACACCTACATACATCATCCTACCCTCACATCCACTCCCCACTCCTAGTCTACCCAACCCAACCCCACACAAATTAAATCTAAACAAAAACAAAAACCCACAACATATAAACACCACCTCATCCACCACATAAAATAACAAATACAACCCCTTTTTTTCATTTTTTTTCTCCCTCAATTCCTTGCTTTGTAATTTTTTCCATTTGCCGCTTCACCCTCTCTCCTCGCCACCTTCTCCCTTATCCTCTCCAGGTGCGGTCTAAATCTAACCCTATTAATTACCTCACATAACATAATTGTGTAAAAAATAAAATGTAACCATTATTTTATTCTAAACAAAATAACAATTATTTCCTTTTAATGTTTGTTTTTTTCCAATTGTATTATTAGGACTTTTTGCATGAATTAATAACACTATTTGAAATAATAACCAGTTAGATTCCACATATTTATCTACATAATATAATAATTATAAATCACCGTTGGTATGCATTTTATCTTTTCACTTAATATTAAAATGTCAGTTTTTCAATTTAAAATTATGTATATCAACTCATCCATTCCATAATGTCACACACGAGTTACAAAATATACAGATCAGACCAAAACAGATCAACAAAGTAAACATCTCATCTTTATCATTCTTAAATAATCTCTCCATTAAAAATCACGATTAAAAATAATTAAATATACAATTGTCTCTTGACTCACTAAAATATTTTTTTAAAAACAAAAACTGTAATGGAAAATTTGAAAAGACTCATATTTAAGTACATGTATCATCCAATTAGTTCAAATCAAACGATAAAGAAACAATTGATTACTTTAAATTATTACTTTGCTTGGAATGTATAAACTTAGATACGTTTAACAAGACTTTTAAGTTATTTTCCAAACCTTTTTATTAGTGGAAAAGTTGTTTAATCTAATTAACAGTTTAGTGGATAAACTATTTTATTACATTCTAACATTGTTATATGTATATATCGAAGCAACGTTTAAAAACTTTCTAACTTATATATATATATATATATCTATATCTATCTATATCCTATCTATCTATCTTCTAATATCTCATCTATTGTATCCATTTGCTTCTTGCATCGCGATTTTAGTGTCTTTTTTTCTACTAAGCCAAACCTATTTTATCCAACCCTCACATTATTTTTGCAAAATCAATTTCCACGATGCACTTTCTCATCATTCCTTCGTATATTATTTCTATTGTTTTTCATTGACCAGTGTCCACGTTACCCGCCCCCGCTCTCAACTCACGCAATATCTATTATTTTTTTTCGTGTGTGATGACACGTATGGTCTTTTCTTAAACAAGATTCACAGCATAGTATTATCATATATTAAAAATATTATTTGTTTTATAATTAATGTTTGTTTTAAAATTTGTTTGATAGATTAAAAAGAAAAAACATTTAACTTATTTTTAATTTGGATTATTGAACTATGTAAAAATATTGAATATGCTAGGTACAATATAATGTCACTTGCAAAAAATGGCTTGAATCTATCTTACTTAACTTTCACAAACTGCTAAGGAAAATGATACTTTAACAAATTGTTTTGACAATAATATTTAATATACTGTTTTACTTACTTATGTGATTGGTCCCAATTATTTTATAATCATACTAATAATCATAACACCAATATAGACCACATCACATAATGACACAATAGACAATATTAAAATATTATCAAAAAATTTGGGTCATCCAACTGCGAAACGTGTGGTTTCTGTTCACGTGAAATCAGTGGCAGGCCTAGGTTGCCCCGTATTGCTGAAGCCCTAACCTGGGAAACATTGAAATTCGGACATTGTTCAGATTCTCGGAGCCACTGGTTTTGATTTAGTGGCACGTCCCAATAACACACCAAATATCTATGATTCTTTGTTTGTTTTGGTTCTGTTTCTGGTGCAACATATAATCAGACAGAATATGTTATTTGTCAGAATTGAACCTCAAAATGGATTGTCTTAATCATATCAATGGTTTTATGCAAATTTCGAGTAGCGTACAGAATGAATGATTAAATAAGAGGTTCTGATGTCTCGTGTTTCTTTTCATCATAGTAACACCTAAGAAATAATTCTGGTGAAACAAAATTTATAGTATTACGGGTGAAATTATTTTGTTTGCTTTATTACTATCATTGAATAAATAAAATCGCAACAAACTAAAAACATTTTCGAAACACTGATAGAAAATTTTATTTTACATAATTGTTGTCACTTAAAAATGTCCATTCCATGGTTAACATGTTTCGATATATATAAAGGAGAAAGTTAAATTAAATATAAAAAAATCCTTTAACACTTTCTTTTTAAGCATTTTATATTCTATTAATTTTAATTTATTGAGATTCACTAAAATTGGCGGTTTTAATCAATTTAATTTGTAACAGAAAAAATATTAAAAGAAAACGTTTAGGTATGAGTGTTTCATAGAAAATCCTAATAAAGAAATCTCTTTTTTGTCTGGTTGAAATGGTAGGCAGTTTCTATCAATACAGAACACACCTTAAAAGTGTTCTTAGTATTCCTCTAAATATGGAAATTATAAAAAAAAAAATTAATAGGTATAATTTTTGCTTGGTGTAAAAGGATATGAAATTAATTTTTTTTTTCTTTATAAGATGAAGTCTGTGTTTGTATGAAGTTGTAAAGCATCTACAAGAGATTCAGATTAGTGAAGAATAATTGCACTTATTGGAATTCTGAAATTTTAAAGTTTAGGTAAGCCATTTTTTAATATACAAAGCTACTCTTACTTTGTTTTTATGGTCAAATGGTGCAATAATTGGAGTTAATAACATTCGTCGTCCGTTGACACTTTAAAAAGTTACTGATGGAATAATATTATTTTCCCACTCAACAATTTTTTACATTTATTATTTTTTTAATTTTTTTAATTTTTTTATAAATATAAAAGTTAACTTTTTAATAATCAAAATATCCATAATTGTTAACTGATGCATATAGTATAAATAAACATTTTCCCCACTGAAATGAGATTTTGATGTTAAGATTTTATATTATTAATTTTTTTTTTCAAAAACAGTTAGAGTGAACTTATTTCAACGGTTTTATTTTAACAACTTTACCTATTTAATCAAATAGTAAGAAATGAATTAAGCGCTCTTTAAATACTTTTGTTATAGATATAACTTTTATATAAATTACGATACAGTTTAAATCACACTTTAAAAAGGTAATGTTGTATCGTAATACTAATCACAAAAGCATATAATTTCTACGTCCTATATAAAATTATTCATTTCCTGTTTTTGGAATGGAGATAGATTTGAGAAAATGAATTTAAATAAATTTAAAAGTGAAGATAAAATGTTTTGATTAAGAAAAGAAAAAGATATTATGATTTGAATATATTAAAAATAAAAGTTTTGTACATAATGTGATGGATATAATAAATTAAAAGAAATTTAAAACTTTTAAAAGATTGTAAAAGTTCACCTTTCCAAATCCTCTTAACCAAATCATACTCTCATTCCTTTTCAATTTCCACTTAAAACAACACTTAAAATCAAACACAACATTAAAATTAATAAAATTTTATTAAATGTTAAAAAAGTAACTCGATTATTAAGAAATTAAAAAAATATCTACACTCGTAGTTTTTAACAATTCCACAAAGTAAAAAAAAAAATAGTATTATTTTATTTTATTTTATTTTTAATCTTTAGCCCACGAGAGCATTAGTTAGAAAAAAAAAAGATTTCTATGAAAAACTAACTTGAAAGATGAATTACACATTCAAGGATATCGTTAATTATTTAATATTTAAAAAATAATTCTTAACACGCTTTTTTATAAACATGGCCCACCCACTTACTACACTCCACAACTAGTTTGGGAAGTTTTTAAAAGATAAAGACAAACGAATAGTGCATATCACCAACAATGCAAGAGGTCAGCTAATCAATTATTATTATTATATATATATATATATATTATTTTTTCTATATTCATAATGAAAATTATTAACAAGGAATAAAATGAAACACATGTACCTAAAGAGTAACAATTTGTCAACGAAACATTTACCACCATTGATAGATCAATTAGCGTAACAATATCTTCACCAGAAATGTTACGACACGACGTTACTGTTTGTTTGGCACTATAAAATAAACTATTTTCCTCTTACTCCGGAACACGACCACAACCTCTTCCAACACAAACAGGCTAAGCTTGGTTTGGTTCCATTACGTTGCCATTTTCTGGTTTTGACTTGGTCGCATTATGTGAGTGTCTTTCTCTCCTACAGTTTTCTTCCTAATCCTATAAATATTCTCTTTCTTCTAAACACCTTCTCATATCCATTCTCCATACACTCTATCTGTTTCTATGAATTCACCTTCACTGCTTCTTTTCTTCTGAATCTCGATCTTCTATTTTTGTCAGTTCCTCTCTTTCCTTTTCTTTTTGTTCTGTTCTATTCTTCTGCTTTCGTTTCTCTACTACAGATCTACCAACATTTGACTCTTTTCCTTCATGCTTGAGTATTGTAATCCTTTCCTCAAACTTTTTTCAGCTTCTGTGAGCTGCTATCTGTTTATGTTATTTATTTATATCTGTTGTGTTGTTTCTCTGAATTGAAACATACATGTATGTATAATTTATCAGGCTCTGGAGCGTTGCGATGCTTCATTTTATAACTCAAATTGAATTTACAAATAGATTGTAATATTTCCCCTTCCTGATTCTTGCCTACTGTGTTTATTTTCAAACAATCTGAATTACATCGTTAACTGCTGGTTATTTCCAGATCTGGTGGTTGTCTGTGCTTCTGGATTTTTATTTTTTCAAGTATAGGATATTTGATTCCTCTTATTCATCTTAGAAAGTTAACAGGTGCTGGTAAATTTATCATTATCATGTTAGTTTAAATATTAATTTGTAGGTAATTAATATTTGGTTGAATCCTTTTTGGTTGTATGCTGGCTGAGATTTGTGGAAAACACTGGAAGCTTGTCTTTGTTAGTTTTGTTTTTTTAGATCAAGGGTTATGCTAATATCTAATATGCATTCTTGTTCAAGTAAATATTTGTATTAAAAATAACTGCGATTTACAATTTTGAATCTGCAGATTTTGAACCTTTTTTTCTCATTGATTTTTATGACTTAATTTTTTCTTATTCTTATGTGAACTGTTCTAAGTCCTGTTTGATTCAGACCATATGAACTTGAAGAAAATGGAAGTTTGCGGTGGCTAAGTCTCGGCAACTTCTATGGCCTACTCTGGTATGCCTTTATAATTTTGTTGATTAACTTTAATTAGTTTTTGCATTTGACTTCAAAACATGATCATCTTTGCCGTATTGGATAGGTATCTGGGCAATGTGTGAGGGAGGATACAGCGTAGGCAATTTAACAAACAATTTGCAGAAGACAACAATTAAGAAGAATCACAGTGGGAGCAGAATAATAACTGTTATGGAATTTGAATCAGACTGGACAAAGCATAGAAAATCATCTGCTCATACTGCTCAAGTGATTAGTTCTGCAACATCGTTCATGCCTTGGTCTCGTAGAATCCCAATTGTTGAAGGATTTTATGAATTTCTTTAGTTACATTACATGCTTCTCAACAACACATTTGCACACTATTTGGTTGAAAGATCTCTACTAAAAGCTTGTACACCTTCTAGATATTTACTGTATAATTTCTGGTTTAAAAAATGCCTGATCTTACTGTTGGAAAGAAGAGATTTATCCAGCCAAATACGTGTTTCGCCAATTTGACCGATCAAGATAAATCAACTCTTTCACAAAGTGATAATTGTTTCTTCTCGGAGGCACTGAGTGAAGATTATAGCCCAATTCTACCTGGGCTGCCTGATGATGTGGCCGAGTAATGTCTGGCACTTGTGCCTCGTTCGAATTTCCCTGCTATGGGGGGTGTCTGTAAGAGATGGAGATCGTTTATTCAAAGTAAAGCATTCACTACTGTGCGAAAATTGGCTGGAATGCTTGAAGAATGGCTCTATTTCTTAACAAGAGACTGTGAAGAAAAGGAAAGTCATTGGGAGGTTATGGATTGTCTCGGTCGTAAATGCCGATCTCTTCCACCAATGCCGGGTCCAGAAAAGGCTGCATTTGGAGTGGTGGTTCTTAATGGAAAGCTTCTTGTCATGGCTGGTTGTTCAGCTATTGAAGGAACTGCCTTTGCCTCAGCAGAGGTTTACCAATATGATTCCTGCCTCAACAGGTATGGTTTCCTTAAGCACTCTACCTAGAAATTGTGAAACATAAAGGTTTGTTATGTTACTGTATGAAACTTGGCATAGATATAGTTGTGTGTGTTTTAATGTTGTTTTGACTTGCTCCATTCTCTACTCTGCCATTGCAGCTGGAGCAGTTTGTCGAACATGAATGTGGCTCGTTATGACTTTGCTTGTGCTGAAGTGAATGGCTTGGTTTATGCTGTAGGGGGCTATGGGGAGAATGGAGACAGTTTGTCCAGTGCTGAGGTGTATGATCCAGATACTGACGAATGGACAGTGATAGAGAGCCTTCGCCGTCCGAGATGGGGTTGTTTTGCTTGTGGATTTGAGGGTAAGCTCTATGTCATGGGTGGAAGGTCAAGCTTCACCATTGGAAACTCCAAGTTTGTTGATATATACAACCCTGAGAGACACACCTGGTGTGAGATTAAGAATGGCTGTGTTATGGTCACAGCTCATGCAGTAGTAGGAAAAAAGTTGTTCTGCATAGAATGGAAGAACCAGCGGAAGCTGGCTATATTCAGTCCAGAGGACAATTCATGGGAAATGGTTCCAGTTCCATTGACAGGGAGCACCAGTGTTGGTTTTCGGTTCGGGATGCTGGATGGCAAGTTGCTGCTCTTCCCTCTGCTGGCAGAACATGCTCATCAAACATTGTCGTATGATCCAAATGCAGCTCTGGGGTCAGAGTGGCGGACTTGTGACATAAGGCCATCTGGTTTGTGCTTGTATTGTGTAACAATCAAGGCATGAAATGAAACCATGTTCTGGCTGGAGTATAGCAGCATTTTACTAAGATTGACTCAGAGTTTACATGAGCTGATGTCGCATGGTGCAAAACATGATCTCGTACATGTAATAACTTGTCTTATTGAGGTGAGTGTTCCTCACATTTTATGTAATTTTAGTTGAGTTTTTTCTTGTCTGTGACTGATAGAGATACTTGGCTTCTGGCATTATCATTTTATGAATGCCCTTTGTGTCTTTGGAGTGTGAAGGATTAATTCCCTTGGTCTTGTGATTATCGACTTTTATAAGCAGTATTTAATACTGTGGTGGGTGAGCTATTCCTTTGTTGTTCTGTTTTGGACTTTTTAGCTTGTTAAAAGTGACAACTTTAGAATTTTTTATCCAATACTTTATGACTGAGACGGAAATAAGTTGAGCATATTGGCTGAAATATCAGATACGACAGCGACAACCCAATGAATTTCAACCATACCATTCACATGAATCCTTCAGTAGTGCTTGATAGAGATACAAATTTTAAAAATTTACTGCCCATATAAAAAGGTTTTCCATCAATCAATTATAAATCATTTTTCATAATTTTCTTACAAGTTAGTAAACTTAATATAATGTGTGTCTGGTTTTTACTTTATAAGATTTTGTATTTAATAAAAACAATTGAACATATGTGTGATTAAATATAAAAATCGAATTATATAAATATGAAATTACTTACTTTTTTTTCTAATGAAATTAATCCATAAAAGATAAAAGTAGAACTAAAAATTATGCAAGTACAAATTACATTTTTTTCCATGATGTCTCTTTATTCTTATCCAAAAGGAAAGAATAATGTAAAGAACATTTTCATCCAAATCTCACCTAACAACCCTTGACTATTTTGAGGCTTTTGTTCCCATTCATAAAAAAAAAAGGTTAAAAGCACAAATTCTGCATTTGTCCGTTTTCTTTTTATATGCTATATATCCCTCCTCCCCAATATTAAAATGTTTATGTATAAATAAATAGAAATCACTAATTGCATTCTTTTCCTCCATCTCATCTACAATTATTTTTTTAGAGTCCTTTTTAATTATAAGATATCATTGTTTAATGATAAAATATCTCAATTTAGAGTCACTAAAAATTTATCCAAAGTCAAGTTTGGTCTGATATGTCGGTTCCTTCACACCTATTCACTAAAATATTGATATTATATGTTACTTTAACTTAATTTCGCTAAACTTCACCTGTATATTATAATTTTATTTATTTTTAATTAATTTGGGATTTTTAATATTCATGTTGATAACATAAAGTAATTTCAACTACGATAAACTATGACTGCTTGTAATATCATATTAAAAATTAAGTTTTGAACTCATTATTACATGATTAAGCCAACGGAGAAACTTCATCAGGTGAGTTTAATAAAGTTGTATTATATTTAAATTTTACTACTTAAATAAAATAGTTTGAATAGCATATTTCCTATACTTTCTTAAATATTTGTCTATAAAGATTTTTTGATTTGTTATTTTAAAAAAATTATAATTATTATCTTAGTAATTAGATAATTTATAAATTTTTTTTCAGAATTATATTTTAGATGAGACAATTTAAAATATTTTCGAATTATTTCTTGAAAGTATATTCCGTATTTGAAATTATGTAATTTGAAGTAGTTTTAGATTACTTTGAAACGTTGGTTGTGATGTCTAAAATATAGTTTTTAATTGGTTTTCTAGATGTTATTTTGACAAATACTTTGATATTTTTTATATTACAGAGGATGGTAGAAAAAAGTACGAGATATAGAAGGAAGACAATATCATTAATCAAGTTGAAATCAAACTCAAATTGTCTGGACTAACCTAATTTGGCCCAAACATGATTGCTCTAGTCTGATGTGATGTTGGGCCAACTTTTTCTTTAACCTAGTAATGCATACATACTCTTACTATTTTTTATTTTTTTTTACAGATTGCATTATTCCGTATTTTTAATTTAATTTAAAATGCATGTGAATTGAAAGCATCAATCCTACTTAGATTTTTTTTATTACATATTACATATTGATAAATATTATTTTATATGTCATCATACACTATCAGTACGAGCCTCTCTTTAAAAAATATGTAAAGAAGAAAATTAAATAAATAAATAAAACCTTTCGTCGAACACCTTGTCTGCACTGCATCACGCACTCGACCGCGCTTTTTTCTTTGAACTTGGGAGGGACAAATCAACACCAATCTCATTTTCCATTTCGCTCTTTCCACAAGCTATCGTCGCTTTGACAACATCACCATGTTTGGCTCCGCTCAACCTTCTTCATCTCCCTTTGGCACCCCTTCTTCAACCCCTGCATTCGGAACCCCTTCTTCTACCCCCGCCTTCGGAACCCCTTCTTCTACCCCTGCCTTCGGCACCCCTTCTTTTGCTACCCCATCTTCTACTCCGGCATTCGGAACCCCATCTTCCACACCGGCGTTTGGCGCTTCTTCTACCCCTGCCTTCGGTTCGTCCCTTTTGTCAACGCCTTTTTCTTCTCAACCACAACAGCAGCAGCAGCAACAACTAACTCCACTGTTTCAACAACAACCAACTTCTTCTCCTTTCGGCTTTCAAAGTTCCCTCGCAGCGCCGCAACCCTCGCCTTTCTCAAATGCGCAATTAACCACTCAGATGGCTAACGTGGCACCTGTTCCTTTCTCTCTCGCCGATCGCGATGTTCAAGTATCTTTTTTCTTTTTTCTTCCACAATCCAGTTTTCGAATTCTCGCTATTGCATTGTTTCGTTGATTAATTTTGTGTTCGCATGTTGTGCCACCAGACAATCGTTGATGCTTACAAGGAAGATCCTGGAAACCCCAAGTACGCTTTCAAGGTATCCTCCTCACTGTCTAATTAAAATAAATAAATACAAAAATGTCTCCTTTGTCAAGTTATTGTGTTTAGTGTTTGCCTCGTTTGTGCAATGAGCATAGTTAAGGTATACTTGGGTTTGTATTTCATGCTATGCGCCTTTTTTTTTTCTTCTTAATTTTGAAATTAGGGTTCAAATCCAAGTCTACATTATCAGTGATATTTTCTGATTCCTTGTGGTGAATGTTAGAATTGCACTTGTGGGTCTTCATTTTTTTTTCTCACATTTGTGTTTTTGTGTTGTTCAGCATTTGTTGTTCAGTGTAACAGAACCACAGTTTAGAGTGAAGCCTGCTGGTGTATCAGACGTAAGTTTTTTTTGTTTTTTCTTTTTCTAGTAAACTATTTATAGTTGGGAGATTCTTTTACCATTTTCCAGAACTGGCTAATTATGGGAATAGTTTATGGTTGCTAGATCATGTGGGCGGAGGCAATGGGGAAGCTTGAAGGTATGGACAGTGCAGATAGAGAACGTCTGTGGCCACAGCTTGTCCAGGGTTTTAAGGATCTTTCGCAACGCCTTAAGGTAAGCTTTATTAAGCTGTGTTTGAATTGAATTGATAGAAAGGAATATAATGGAAAGTGGAATGACACGACATTAATTGCAGTTGTTTGAATTGTTTAAACTTCGAAGCTATACCAAGTTCCTATTCATTCCATCCAATGCCTGGTTTTAATCCTTCCAATTTTGGGGTGTGGGATTAAACTTGTTTCCTGATCTCCTTACACAATTTTCACACTTCCCAAACAATTAAATGATAACTTTCTTCCATCCCACTGTATAATATCGAAACACTAATGACAAATTTATTTCATTTTATTTATTTAGTTCCACTTCGGTTGCCATTCGGTATCCAAACAAAACATAAACTTCTAGCGATTGTATACTCTAGAAATGTGTAGATTTTGATAGGTTAACCTCTAGAATTGTACCAGTAACTTAAATATATGATCTTTTGAGAAAATCAAGGTTTATCTTGGACTTTTTGGCCAGTTTCTGTTATTCAGTGTTTAGATATCCCGTGTAAATGATTATCAATTTTAAAGTTTAGTCCACATCATTAGCATTGATGATACCTGGCAAGTGAATATCGTTATATATGCAAAAGTTGTTTATAAGATTAGCTGAGGACCAAGATCTTGAGAAAGAAAACAGTGTTTCTTAATCAAATGTGTCAAACATTTTTTGTAGACATTATTAAGTGATGCTTTGAGTATTGAATTTTTAGATGTATCCACCAGTCAGTATTTGATGTGAAAAAGGGAGAATAGTTCAATATTTGATATAAAAGTTGTTGAATTACCTGGATTGGATATAATCTAAGCCTTGAGGATACATTTTTGCTGACATTGTCATGTAGATACAAGATGAAGTCATTGTTTCTGATGCAGAGAGATTGCGTATAACCCAAAGCAATGTTAAAATGGTACTGCTCTCCCCTTTGCTTGAACTCGGAGCAGTGGTAATGTGATTCTGGTTTTTCTACCATGCATTGTTGATTTTTCTTTCCATTTGTTTGATGCTGTTGCAGCTCCAAAGACATTTTCAGGCTGATACTCTTCCATGGATTCAAAGACTAAAACAAAAGGAACAAATTCTCCAGCAACGTCTTTTAAGAGTAGGGACAACTCCTATGTGTTTGTGAATGAAACTGTTTTCCCGATTGTAGAATGAATTGATTCTCCCTGCACAGAATTAGCTACTTTAATAAGCAGTTATATAAAGTTTTTACATTTCTTAATTTGTCTTAGTGTTCCCCTCCAATCATAAGCCCCGACAGTAGGATCTATATTCTGAAAGTAAATTGATGAATTAGCTTATCTCGAGCTTTGGATTTTTATTTGTTGCTTAAGTATATCTTATCTTGTGTTTCAAGGTAATGAGAGTAGTGGAGGCATTGGAGGGAAAAGGCTGCCGCATACCCTTAACGAAAGGGGAAGCTGAACTTGCTGAGAAATTAGCCACAATAACTAGACAGGTAAAACTTCTATCCAAGACCATTTTCTGCCCTTTTGCTCTGTTGCTGGAGATGGAACTTATAGGGAAATATGTTCTCAGCTTAAAGGATCTGGAGCGGAACTGTCTAGAAGGGTACAAAATCTACTGACTGTATCTCGTGTTAAAGCTAATAGCAATGGATTTGGTGGCTCCGTTTACCTTCCAGGTTCAACCAAAATTCATGATCAAAGTCTTGCTGACCTACACGAGGTGAGATGGAACCAATTTGAGATAGATTATTATTTAACATCTTGATTGTTGATTTTCCTTTTTTATTTTTTTTAAAAGGTATTATTTGTATGAGATAATGCGCATGATACATTCAAAGAATAATATAATAATGCCCTATTTTGTGCGAACAGGTTTTACAACAGCAAATGGAGGCCATTGCAAGACTTGGCGGTGTTCTGAAACGAGATATACGGAATATGGAGATTATGATCACTGATGACACAGGAAGAATTGAAAATGAGAATTTAATTTGAATTTTGTCTAGAAAACCTAGAACATTCTTGCGCTGTATTCACATTTTATTATATATTTTTTCTAGTGTATCATGATTTGGTAGCTAGTGGGAACTAATGTAATGAGAGCTCATTAAAATATAATGTACTCCTTCCGCTGCTGATGGAACTTCCCATTGGCAGAGAAAACGTTATCCAAATTGATTGGGCTTTCCTTCCTGCACTCCCATAATTTTTTTCAAGACTATTTTATTTTTCATGAAAGTGATTTTCAGATTACTTGTTTTGGAAATTTTCTAGAATAAACTTTCTGAAATTAATAAAACATGATTTTCGAAATGACATTTCTGAAAATATATTTTTCTAAAAAAGTACAGTTAGTAATGATTTACAGTGAAACTTTTACCTGTCGTTATAACAATAAAGTTACATTTGAGTTGATCCAGATTATGAAACATTCTTTGATTATAATATTTATCAAGCCTAATCAAACTATATTCTTAAAACCTTCTAAATTTTTAGTTAAAATGTAAGTTCCGACACTAATCATTCTTAATTTAGAATCTTCGAAACGACTACAATTTTTTTCTAATTTCTAGAATTTCCGAAAGAAGATAATGCACCATCATTTCAAGTTCTGTTGGAAATATTCAACTATTCATCATTAAAAGTATTCACGCCAGCTGCTATATGATTAATCTATATAGTTAGTATATTAGCAGCTTAGTTCAGATTCGAAGGCATCATGCTCATAAAATTTGGACAAAGCTATGGACATTAGCACGATCCCCCATCATAAGTAGCAATTTGAATTTCATGTAATGACGTTACCCTGGGGATTAATGGCAAAAACTCCACTTAATTTCAACAACAAAGAAAAAATAATTAACAATATGGTGGAACAAATTTGTGTCAAGGGCTCCGATGAAATCGTAAGTACAAACTCTCATTTCGTAGATCTGCAATTTGCGCATAAAACTGCGGTATAGAATGGACGCCCCTGCAATGCATCAAATTTCAAAATTATTGTTGACATATATGAAAGGAGGTGCATTCCTATAGACGGCTTAGAAACTGTTCTTAATATTTTATGTACGCCAGAAAATTAGTCATTACGCATATTTATTCCTTATCATTAGCTTCTGACAGCTATCATATTTGGGCACATGAAAAAGAATAATAACTTACTATTGAGTAACCAAAGCTTAGAAGAAGATTATTGAAACACCCATCATAAAGCAACCCGCAGCTACCCACGGGCTTAACCGTTCACCTGTATTAGCAACCACGTGTACGATCAAGATAATATCAGTGATTAAATTCCACATCTCATGAAATATATAATTCTAAATGAGACATACACCTAGACAGAAAGTGTTACATGTAGACAACACAAGGAATAAAAATTCCCCAGTAGGTCATAATGAGAAACTGATTTGAATATATTTTTGTTCTCACTTGCTTTGTATTTATTCCACAACGTACCAAACATGCTGGTACAGGATTAGATGTGAAGCAACAAATTCAAGAACTACATGGCCAAGCTAGAAATCTAGTAGCCCATGTCACAAACAGCTTTGGTATGACACTGTAATATAGCATCTTAAAGCTCACAAGGAATCGAGGATCTAGAACTATTGAGAATGAGTTTTCAATAACAACCAAAAGAAGATTTATGAAAATTACAAGTACCATCAATCAAAATGATGAATTTTGAAATAAGAATTGAGAAAGTAGTTTCATTATAACTAAAGGATTGATAAAAAAAATGAAATACAATGAAGCATACTTACAAAAAAGGTTGAGAATGTAAAAGGCATAATCACGATGTAGTATACACGTAAAGTGAGGATAGAACCGTAACCCAAATTTTCTATATTTGCATCACTCATCCTTTACCCCAAGTTTTCCGCTGCCAGTGGGCAAGTCATCAATCAACACACGTGTGTTCTTTGGTTCAAGATAATTAATTCAATATTTTAACTTGAAAAATCTGATGCCGTTAAGGTATTATATGGGGGAAAAGCAAAAAATCATCATAGAAGATATCAAACCAAAATTTCTAGGGTTCTATTCTTACTTTTCCAAAGCTTAAATAAAAAAAAAAAAAAGAGATTTAAAAGTGCATTCAAAAGCATATGTAAACAATAACAATGTAGAAGCATATCAAACAAGGGATATCTACCTATTCTCGCCGCCTTCCAGAAGAAACCACGAAATCTGTCAGGAAGAGCATGTATGTCTTGTCAGCAAGTTCTAAAAATCTGATATGAAGAATGAAAAAAACTATTGCAAGCTGCACGTCTAATGGAACAAAAACCTTATGATACATTGAATTTTGAACATGTAAAATTCAGATGTACAAATTACCAGAACACTTGATAATAAAAAGGAACGGAGAGGTTAACAAGAAATTTTCCATCCCTTTGTTTGGATGTTCAAAATTACTTATGGAGGAACATTAAAAGGTTCATAAAAATTAGCAATGACAAGGATTTTCATTTCCCAAACAAGAGGAAATTTCGAGGTAAACTTTTATTTCGTTTCCCTTCCCTTCATCTCCCTTTATTGTCTTCAATCCAAACATGCACAACAACATGGCAAATGATGGTATTGCTCACCAGAAACAACAGTGCACCAAAACCAATATTGAAAATAAGACCTACTCTGTTACACAGCTATGCTACTCGAATGAAGCATTGTCAACATACGCATAAATTGTATATGCATGACCTAGGATTGTCAACTTTACTCATGGCAAGAGATGAAGAGATATATATACCCAGTTTTCTGATCTAGGATTGCCGGAAACTGCATCTTGAAATAAGTGCAGGCACATATCCCCAGAAGTATCACAGTTAGAAATGAGTGGAAATTGAAAAGTGCTGACTGAAACACAACACAACGGATGTCAAACGCAATGAGCAAACATCAACGGATTAAATCACAACGATTCAAAACTTTCAGTTTCCTCACCATCTCAACGATTCTTAGAATTTACCAATCTTCACCGTCTTCCCTCCCTGCAAAAGATTCCATCAACAATCACTTTAGGCCTCTCATCCAAAACAATATGCAATAGTGCAAGTAACTGAACAGTGTCTAAATCAAGTTCAATCACGAAACACGATTAAAAAGCCAACCCTAAAAATAAGAACAACAATGACGAAACGAGTAGATCCTTAATAGCTAAAGGATTGTGAGATTGCGAATTTAGGATACAATAGGCCAAAGCTGAATCGAACATGGATCTACGTAAGATGAGTTTATAGATGGAAAAAACGGTGAAGCAGCGTAAATAGCGAAAAACCAGTTATTTGAATTAAAAGCAGAGAAAGAACAAAACGAATCAATCAATTACCCGAATCGAAGTTGCGAGTTCCGGTGGAAGAAGAGATGTGAGCGTTAGAGTTTACGGTGACAAAGTCGTGATTCTTCGCCGGAAGAGTACCCTTTTGGTTCTGTTAGTCTTTAGTTCTTTTCTTTACTTCACGGCTTCCCTTATTTTTTCTTAGAGGTTATTTTCATTTTGTGAAAGAATAAACTTTTATAAAAAATTTAAAATAAATAAAATTATCTTGGTGATAATCTTTCTGTCTTTTAATTATTTTTTTAATAACTTGTTTTTTAAGGACATGTGTTGTTTGAAGTTCTGTTATTTAGAATTTGAGGAAATACGATAAAAACCACAAAATCGTAATGTATGTTTATTCATCTTATTATCATTTTATATTAAGTATATATCAAATGAATATTACATTTATAAAATTTATATCATTATGACTCTTTCAAACATATTTGCTCATTATATTTTAATCTTGTAAAGTTAAATGTTAGTAAATATGTGTTTTAAATGCATAAACAAGGTTAAAATAAAATATTAATTCCTCGTTTATTTATGTTTTTTTAAAACTTGGTCTCTGTATTTAAAAAACTTCATTTAAGTGCCTCATTCGTTATCTCTTTTTTTTTTTTGCTTTATATAAATACTAATTCGATCTATCAAAACAATTTTAATGAAATAAAGAAAAATAAATAAAACACAAATAATGAACAAAAAATTCATTCCATTCTTCACTTTATCTTATGGCTTACTCTTTCTTTTATTTTCTTAAAAAAGTGTCCTATTGCAATACAATCATTTTAAAACAGTAAAGTGGAATTGAAACTAAATTTAATTTTAGTTACTTTCTGTATTTCGCACTTCATTTCTTTTATATTTTTTTTTCAGGGGTTTATTTTCACTTCGTAAAGGTAAAAGCATGTTGACTAAATTTTATAAAACATAATTAAATAGCCATAATAAATCAATATAAATAACAAGTATATGTTAATTAAATATTTTCTTTATTTCAGGTTGACTTGGTTAATTAAATTACTTTAACTCTTGTTAATTGAGTGATTATTATATAATATTGTTAGACATTTGAATCATTTTGAATATTAATTTCTGTAAAATTAAAATAATGCTGGCTATGGGGTTCGAACCCATGCGCAGTTGACTGCAGAAGATCTTAAGTCTTCCCCCTTAACCTCTCGGGCAAACCAGCTCCTTTGTTAGATTCACCAATTAAAGGTATAAGAATTTGTTATCGAGATTAAGAAGAAATTTGACTTCCCTTTCTATAATTACATAAATTAAACACATCAAATAATAGATACTTACCATACATATAACCCAAATTTCTTTAGTTCAATATTTGTAAAAAACGAAAGGTTATCTCACAAAAGTATAGACACAAATTATATTTTTGTATTATTGATCATATAACAACAATAATACAAGAGATAGATAACTCTTATATAGAGTTAACCAATATAACAGTAAAAACAAAAAAATTATCGTAAACTTAAAATAACTAGGTATAATATTATGATCCAAATATCTACGTTCGTTTTTAATTTAACAATATAAAGATATTTGCATTAAAAATATTAATAAAATATTTTTTTTAAATGGTTAACATTTTCTTATATTTAAGCCTATAATATCTATACTAACAATTTCGCATTCATCAAAGAAACATTAATCATAATATTTAACATATTTAATCCGATAGCAAGTGGTAACTTTTATATTTATAGTGTTTGGACTCATATATATGTCACAGCTATCTTGAAAGAATTACTTCAACCATAAGTCTCTTTCTAACACTGGTATCTAAATAATGCTGGTGGTGGTGTATAAGTTTTTCAAAATAAATTAATGACTATAATTATTTTTTATAAAATTAAGTTAATATGTAGTTATTCTATGAAATTTTAATGGATAATGATACTTTGATAATATTTTTTTGACAATATTTTAATACAATATACGTGTCATTTTATGATTGGTCCAATTTGACCCCTTACATGGTTTGGTCCATGTTAGTATACTCTTGAAAAATTATAGGATGAGAATTATATATAATTTTCTAATAATTGTATCTGCAATATAAGACAATCGTATTAAAATTGACAACAAAATAAAGTATTTTTATAATATTTTAGTAAAATAAATTTGTAATACTATTTAGTTGTATAAAATCAAGTGTGTGGTTTGCAATTGTTTTTAATTATTTAAAAAAGTAGTTATTTTGAATATTAAATATTCTATTAAACTATAATTAATTAGTTTTATTTAATAATTTGAAATAAAAAATCAATTACATGAATATAAAATTTAGTACTTTTAATAGTTATTATGAAAATGTTGAAGTTTAGTTTCCAAAAATATTTTAGTGGGACTAAACCCACCTTAACCCTGACCCTAACCCCCTTGAGAGGGGGCTTTGGGGTTAGGACTTTTTTTTGGCCCCCATTTGAGGGACTTCTTAAGAATAGGCTTTTTGAAGAGTGAGTTAGGGTTAGTCCCGAGGTCATGGGTCAAATTGACAGCTCTAGAACTCTCCTCCTATAAAAATTTCAATTTATTTTCTATAGTAACTATTTTTGTAACAAATTAGGAGTTAATTATATTTTTTCTTGTATTCAAAATGAACATTTTTTCTAAAAAAAGGCTCATGGGTTGGCCCTGGCCCAGAGGGCTTTTGAAGATATTTTGGCCCCGTGGACTTTTTCTACGAGAGATTTTTTGGTTCTGTAGATATTTTTGGCCCCAACCCACGTGGGTTAAGACCAAATCATGTAAGGAAGACCAAATTGACTAGTCAAATTAGAGCTAGTCCCAGGATCATGGGTCAAATTGACAACTCTATATTAGTGTTCATAATTATTATTATTTATTATAAAATAATTTTGAATTAATCACATAACACAATAATATTAAAATATTGTAAAAAAAAAATATATTAAAAAAGTATGATTGTCCAAATTTAATACATACAGTTTGATTGTACCATATCCTGAGGCATGGATTCCGGTGTCTGGATATGCTTATTGAAAGGACATTCAAATGACATCTAAAGTTAGATTAGATAAAGAAAGATATATAATCCAGATGTGACATAATTATATGTTTTAAAAGTTAACACCGTCAACATTACACGTCATCATAATTATGAGTTTAAAAGTTTGAAAAAAAAATATAATATAAATTGTGAAGAAATTATTATTAACTTTATCTTATACCCTTATTATCCTTATTACCTATTTGAAGAGTTATATTATCCTATAATCATAATATTATGTCATCCCTGCGGTGCATGAAAGTGAATTAGCATAATAAACATATTTTATAGCTATGTAATATATAATATTATATCTAAAACATTTAAGGCGTTTTTACATTACAAACTAATATATTAAATTACTTTTATTCAAGATTTATGAATGGTTAAATCATATCTTAATCATTCAATGTAATTTGTCACAATCAATCTCTTAAAAGAACACGTATTAAGCATCTTCTATCAAGTACTAACATTTGTGACTGTAGAAAAAATAATATTAGTAAAAATTAACCTTTTCCTATAATGTTAATGTTATAATATCAGACTTGGTTTATTAATTGTATAATCCTTATTTGTGTAAAATTTTGGTAATTAAGGGTTCTCTTAAGTGAACATTGTCTAGAGAAGGAGGTTTGTTCTCTCAGTCTCTCTTGTTCAAGCAATGAAAATTCACTAAAACGAGAAAGTTTCAAAAGAATTTAAAGATAAATGAATGGTTAAAAGTTAAATGACATGTATATAAGAAAATTTTTACTAAGAGACTTACCCAAAAATAGAAAATCTCTCTTATTTTTTATGTTTTAAAAAATTTGAATTTATAAAAATTAATAAAATTAATTTATAATATATGATTAAACACACATCTTAAATTACTGAATTTATTTTGTATAATCAAATTAAACTTAAATTCACCGCGAAAAGAAAAAAGGTGTTATTTTTAACTCCATCATAACCACAAATTTTTAATTATTTTCAAATTTTTAAAATATCTCCAATAATATCCAAAGTTAACCAAACTTATTTTTAAACATGTTTAGAAAATAACATTTGTGTGGTCGTAATATTCCTGAAAATGTTATTCTCTATATTACAACGTGGATTACTTGAAATAAAAAATCATTAAACGTGTTGCATTTGACATCAATTTCGAGTTAAACTTTTTTATATTTTAAATTTTAATACTTGAAACATTATATATATTTACACGTTCTCATGATAAAAACTAATGGTTTAACTTTTAAAATATATATGTATTTGAAACGATATTATGGATTTCTAAAGAAAATAATGTTAAAGTATGTTTTTGCATAGATAATTAAAGAACTAAAAATCTCAAATCCACTCAACTTGAGATAATAAAAGTTTTAAGTTTGATAAAAATGTTAGATCTCATCTCAATTATAAATAAAGTAAAATTATACTATATAATTAAATGTAAACTTTATTTTGATTAATCAATTTTATGTAATTGAATTAAACTTAAATTTTATTGTTTTACTATGAAATTATATGTAAATCATTTGAGATCATAATCATTAAAAATTTACCTTAGTGAAAGTTATCATAATTCATTTATTTTCACGTGTCATATTTTTTGTTTGAATGAAATACCTTGAAAACTTATATAATTAGAAATATTATCAAATTATAATATATAAATATATGTAAATATCATTACAATAAACTAATTTTATAAAATTAAATTTTAAATTTTCGTAATGTGATATTAAGATAAATGTGAAATTAAACCGAATAAGAAAAATTTAACCATTAAACCTAGCAATTATTTATGTTCAAATTGTTGGTACCTAATGAGTAGATTATTAGGGAAGAGAAATGTTGATTTGAAAGTTTCAACTCTCCGAGTTCAAGAATGTAAAGACAAACGCACCGTCCGTACGGATTTGTGTGACTATGATTGTGATATTTGTGGTTAAAATCAGAGCAATGTGGTCTGGTCTGTGCCCACATTTGAAATATATAGAGACTAATGTATGGTCACTTTGCTCTTTCATGCTCCTACGTGGACACGTTTGCTGCCATTAAAAAGATCTATTTCTCTGTTTCAGATAGTAGCAACAGAAAATAAAATCGAATTAGGGCGTAAAATTAGAAAACCAAACAGATGACGACTTTTTATAATGTTTAATATGATAAATAATAAATAAAATAAGATTGCATTAAAAAATATTGTTTTCCTCCATTTCTCTTCTGTTCTATCAACCCATCTTGGTTTTTATTTTATTTTTTATCTTTGTTTATTCTCTTTATTTATTTTTTCACAACACCCTCGCAAATAAGTTTGAGACCTGAGACGGCTTGATCATTAAACCTTAATTTGGGAAATAATAAACGGAAAATTTACAAGAAGATGTGTGAATATTATTAAATAAGTTTCGAATACGTTTATATTTTTATTATATTTCTCGTTTCTTGTTTCTTGATTTCTTTTGCATGTGTGTTTTTTTTACGGGTGATGTAAGTTAAAAAATATGAATAGTTTCTGTTCTATATATGTAGGGATATATTTGATTATTTATATAACAAGTAAATTATAATAAGAAAAATTAACTTTGTATTTTATTTTAAAAAATGATAATGATGATAATGAAACTTTGATGCATTTAACCTCAATATTGAGAATTGTTTATATTGATTGAAAATGAGTAATCGTGATGATGTTATATATATATATATATATATATANAATTTGAGAAAAACATATTTTATATGTGAGATGTCTCTCTTAATTTTTTTTAAAAAACTATAACTGTGTATTAATTTCTGTACATGTTATTTCTTTTCCAATATTTGAAATATTGTAAAAGAAAAAATATATATTTTAATAGCTCTTCGTTTCGATTCCTAACCACGAAACTATTGAGTAGACTTATATATATATATATATTAATAATTATTTAAATGAAAAATAATGAAACGAATAGAAATACAGTTTGTCCCGACAATTTTAATATGTTTTAAGAAAAATATTATAACTAGAAATAAATTATTAGTTAAAGTAATTAATCTGTTAATAAACTTAAAACAAGATCTTATCTTTAGGGTTGAAGAGATTAGTCAAAGAATGAAAAGTATAAGCATATAAAGTTTTCATCTTGATGAAAAAATTTGGCAGAGTTTGTTATGGTTCAAAGGGAAAGGGAATAGCGAAATGTAACGTGTGATCTATTCTCTCACATTCTTCTGCGTTTGCATTTCCTCTTTCCCTTTGTCCCCTCTGTCCTCGTGCGCTTCCTCCCAACTATTTGCTGTTTGGTTTCAACCTCAATACCTGTCTCTCTCGAAAACCAACATAGCTCACAGATCCTCAATTTCTGCTAATCTAAGAACCCGTTTTTTTATTCGCCTTCACATGCATCATTTTGTTCTGTCTATTCTCTCCTCTGGTGCGTCTTTCTCTTCTAAACCCTAACTAATTCTCTCTGATTCGGAATCTCTCTCTCTGTCTCTCTCTTTCAGAAGATTGAATATAAACGATTAACATGTTTTTCGATTTCTACTGCCGAAGGTGATCTGGTACCTCGGTGTTGTCAATTTGAGTGAAGATCTTAGCTCGTGATTGTGTGTTTGTGGTTTTTGCGGGAATTATGAAGACATCAATGTATTTTTTAAATTTGCACGTCCTGAATTTGTTTTCAATCAACGTTTCTCTTCTCCTTCCGGTGGAAGAATGTTCAATTGATGTGGATGTGTTTTCTTATTTTGTGTTAATTCAGTGTATTATGGAATTTTAGCTGTTGGTGTATTGTTTTTCGTGATGTCATGTCGACACATTCTTTTTTCCTGTTTAGTTATATTTTACCAGTCTTGTGGTCTATTTGGATGCAGAGAAAATGCTGAAAAAGAAAGTGACAGTTATTTGTTTATTTTAAATTTAAGAGGTGTTTATCAAATCTAATTCCTCACTGATTTGACTTTATCCTTTTTGGTTACATGTTTTTTGGCGCGTGTTCATTGCATAAAATGAATGCGCATTCGTAACAACCATTTTTTAAAATTTGTTTGTGAGGAAGATAGCGTGAACTTTATGATTTTTGCGTATAAAAAACGAGATTGAAGAATTTGTCTCCTAAATTCTCATTAAATATTGAATTCACTGAATTATGGTTAATATCTCGAACTTGCTACCTACTTTGGTAGTAGAACGTTCAGTTAGTTGGTTGCTGCAGTTTGGCTGATTTTTATTTATTTTTATTCTAAACTGGTTTAGGATTCCTTTTTATCCTACTTTACTAACTTTATTTCTGTCATCCTCTTGATCCTGCTTAATTTATACAGTTGAGGTTAGTTAGCACCTAAGTTTACACAGTGAATGTGGATAATGGATATTCCCGAGGTTGACGAAAATCATTTTGCAGCAAGCGATGCCAAGGTATGATGATATATCTTTGATTATTGCAAGTTATGTTCTGGATTCTAATGCTATTTTGTAAATTAATACCTTGTAAAGCAAGTACTTAGATTGTTTGAGGTGTTTATAATAAGGTATAACTAAGGAGACAAATTGCTTTGTATTAGTCAATTTCTTTTTGGGTACAAGCACTGTTTGAAGCTCATTTGAATAATTTTCTTTTAATGTGTGACTTAAGTGAAGATGTAACATATCACCTAACAAATATATATTTTTTCCTTGTGAAGTTACATGGAGAAATGTGCAAGTCTCTTTCGGCAATACACTGCAAGATATTGTTATTATTCCCTTCTTTAGAAGCAGCTAGGCCTAGGAGCAAATCTGGAATTCAGGCATTATGCTCATTGCATGTAGCCTTAGAAAAGACAAAGAATGTTCTTCGACACTGCTCAGAGTCGAGTAAACTTTACTTGGTAAGATTATTATTGTACAACTCCACTTTCATTCTCTGATTTTTATCTCCTGGCGTGTGAGGAAGATTTAATTTACCTTAGCTCTCCGTACATGTTATTTTATGTTGGTTGAGAAGGTTATTTAATGTGTAAGACATTTTGCAGAGTATCTTATATATAACTTCACTTATGATGCAGGCTATAACCGCAGATTCTGTTCTTCTAAAATTTGAAAAGGCTAAATGTGCTCTTGAGGATAGTCTTAATGGGGTGAAAGATATTGTTCCTCAATCTATTGGTTGTCAGGTGAGAAATTTCAACAAAATGGCATACGGTTCTCTCTATATTTTTCTTTTTTATGTTTGTAACCTCCATTCTGGGTTCATGATCCGGTAATCCGGCTCTATTAAGTAAACACTTTTATTCTGCCTTGCTAATTGCTTTCTGATTATCTGAGCAAGGGGAAACCTAATTTATGAGCTTTCACGTATTATTTACACAATATTCAAAAGGCATGTTATTTGCAATACTGTGAAGTCAGCTTTCTTAGCATTCTGACACTTTTATCTAAACACACATGTATATGCACAATGGTACACTTTTAAGTCATCTTCATAGTTTGACTTTTTTTAAGTGGCATTTGTTCAGATTGATGAAATTGTGAATGAACTTGCAAATACGGTATTTGCACTTGATCCATCAGAGAAGCAAGTTGGTGATGATTTAATTGCATTGCTTCAAAAGGGAAGAAAGCTTAATGATTCTAATGACAGTAGTGAACTTGAATGCTTTCATCTAGCTGCTACTACTATTGGAATCACTTCTTCAAGAGCCGCTCTTGCAGAAAGAAGATCTCTTAGAAAACTCATAGAAAGAGCTCGAGCTGAGGATGACAAGCGGAAAGAATCAATTATTGCTTACCTTTTACACCTTATGAGGAAATATTCCAAATTATTTAGAAGTGAGTTCTCTGATGATAATGATTCTCAGGGTTCTCAACCTTGTTCTCCCACTGTTCAGAGATCTCTTGAGGATGGCATTACCGGTGGTCATTGTCATGTCTTTGACAGACAGCTTTCAAAACTTAGTTCCTTTAACTTTAAGCCTAGTAATAGGGAATCAGGGCAGATGCTCGTTTTGCCTGAAGAGTTACGATGTCCAATATCTCTACAACTTATGAGTGATCCTGTTATAATTGCTTCTGGGCAAACATATGAAAGGGTTTGCATTGAGAAGTGGTTCAGAGATGGGCACAAGACCTGCCCAAAGACACAACAGAAACTTTCACATCTTTCTTTGACTCCTAATTACTGTGTGAAGGGTCTTGTGGCTAGTTGGTGTGAACAGAATAGAGTTCCTATTCCTGAAGGCCCTCCAGAATCTCTTGATTTTAACTACTGGAGATTGGCGTTATCAGATACTGAATCCACAAATTCAAGATCTGCAAACAGTGTTGGCTCTTGCAAGTTGAAAGGTATCAAAGTTGTTCCTGTAGAAGAGAGTGGTATCTCAGAGGAAATGGGGGGGAATGCAGCTGAGGGCCTTTCTGCACAAGAGGAAGAAGATCATGAACGGTATCTTAGTTTTCTTAAAGTCTTGTCAGAAGGGAACAATTGGAAGAGGAAGTGCAAAGTTGTTGAACATTTGAGGCTGTTGCTGCGGGACGATGAGGAAGCCAGGATTTTTATGGGGGCTAATGGATTTGTTGATGCACTTATTCAGTTTCTGCAATCAGCCGTGCATGAAGGGAATGTGATGGCTCTTGAAAATGGAGCCATGGCTCTATTCAACCTGGCTGTGAATAACAACAGGTGTGTATTGAATGGTAAAATAAAACTGCTTTCAATACAATTACAAAATTAAAAGTTATGTTATTTCAAAATTGACACCTTGTATTTACTCCATACAATTGCTTTGTTTTCTTGTGGTTAAAAAATCTTCAGTATCACAACAATCTGCTCCTCCTCTCGCTCTCAAATAGCCTTTACCCCATATATCAGCTGCTGCCAATTTTGGTTGACCTCCTGTACATCAGTAAAATACAGTGGCATTGGTCCAGCAAAACCTTTTAAACTTATTTTCGAAAATTAAAAATCCCTTTTTCTGGTTTGTTGAAGCATCTTTTTAATATGTATTTCCAAAAGAAATGTTATCATAGTAGAAAAACACGGAAGACGTGCATAGTGCACAAGTGTATGATGAAAATTGATAATCCCTTTATTCAGCACGTCGCAATCAAGTTTGTTGAGAAATAATAGAATTAATGTAATTGGCTCAATGTCTACTCTCTTTTTTTAATCATCAATAACACAAGGTTGCCCATTTTTTCTTTTTTCGACAGAAATAAGGAAATTATGATATCAGCAGGAATCTTGTCACTGTTGGAGGAAATGATATCAAAAACTAGTTCCCATGGTTGTGTAGCCGCCCTGTATCTGAATCTTTCTTGCCTTGAAGAAGCCAAGGACGTGATTGGCACGAGTCAGGCTGTCCAGTTCCTTATCCAGATTCTTCACGCCAAGACAGAAGTCCAGTGCAAGATAGATTCCCTCCATGCACTCTATAATATTTCTACATTGTCCTCCAACATTCCACATCTCCTTTCATCTGGCATCATTGAAAGCCTACGATCCATTCTTGTAGACCAGGGTGATTGCAGTTTGACAGAAAAATGCCTTGCTGTTTTGATAAATATGGCTGTCTCTCCAGCAGGAAGAGAGCAAATGATTTTGGCTCCTGCACTCATAAGTGCCTTGGCGTCCACGCTGGATACTGGTAAGCTCACAGAGCAGGAGCAAGCTGCATCTTGTCTCCTAATTTTGTGTAACAGGAGTGAGGAATGCTGTGAGATGGTCTTGCAAGAAGGCGTTATCCCTGCGTTGGTGTCATTATCTGTAAATGGAACCTCGAGAGGAAGAGAAAAGGCTCAGAAACTTTTGACGGTCTTCCGAGAGCAGCGTCAACGAGACCATTCACCTGTTGAGACAAATCAATGTGAACCTGAAAGTAGTGATTTCTCTATACCTCCTCCTGAAACGAAACCGTTATGTAAATCAATATCCAGAAGAAAGGTGGTAGGGAAAGCTTTTAGATTTCTCTGGAAAAGCAAGAGCTATTCTGTTTACCAGTGTTAAGTCTCATGTAAATTTCTGTTCGATTCTTAACTTTTATGGCCCTGCTTTTCACCCTCTCACCCGTTTCCACGGGTGCTACTTACTTTTTGGTTCCAAAGAAGAGATGTACAGGCATGTGTTATTTATGGGTTTTTTTTTCTCATCCATCTTTTTATATCGATCTCATTAAAGGGAGTTTTTTCATTTCCCTTCTAAAAGTTGAGGTAAATTTGAATTATGTCTTAACGACGAGGAAACCAGTGCAAAGAAACTACTTAGTATCTTAGGATAGATGCTGTTGCATGTTACGTTACTCGCCTGGTAGTGTGCCAGCTGCAAGGTATCTTTTGATTTTTGTTTTTTTTCTAACAACTAAAATGATTTGTTTTTTTTTGTTTGTTTAGACATAATGCTGACAGAAATCCTAATACAAACGAAACATTTATGGAGGGGAATTATATGTTTGTAGAAAAACGCACTACTACCTTAATATGATTAGTGACGATGGAGTGGGGACTTTCGAGCAAAAGTATACAGTTATAACTGATGATTTTCTGAATATAGGTAATTAGCGACGAAGTAAAAGTAAATTTTGCATTACTATCTTAAAATTCTATACAGTTAAAAACACGATAAAAAACATCAGCTACTGATGTTCGACTTTGTTTCTTTGGAAAAAACATTTTATGGCATATTACTCAATGAAACATTTTGATAGCTCGCCTATTTCTCCATAAAGTTACAAATTACTAAATTATCAAAATTAGCAAAGAACAAAATACAACAACTTCACACAAGACAAGAAACAAAGGTGGAGGCCAAAGAACCGATTCCTTATCAATAGAGAATAATAGGATTCCAATATTCACACTGTTGAAGAGCTTTGTCCACAATTTATTGGGGGTCCAACCAGTTTGGTTGATAGTTGCATCAAAACGTGTATTTCAAAGCGACATCTTCAATATCTCATGCTGCAGAGTTTGTATTATTTGACAATCTTTTAGTGTGAGCCACCCACCAATTTTGAAATCATTACTCGATTCTGAAGAAGTTTCACATGGCGGGCATCACAGTGACATTCAAATGTTAACTCAAAATGCATTTATCTAATAAGCAACAGCTCATTAGATAAAACAAGTCAATTATAAAAGTTCACTATATTTGTTTTTCATCTAAAGTTGTTTCAATTCAAAATCAAATACAGAAGGAGAATCTAATCTTCAACTCAGACATGTGAAGCTAAACACAAGGCCAAAAAGAAAACAAAATGCAGGATTTTTTCAAGAAAAAAAAATACATCTGTTCCATTGATTTTGAAACGTTTGATTATTGGCAGAATGAATTGGGTATAAAGAAAAAGTAAAAAGAAAAAAAGAAGGAAAAGAGAACCAGATTCTGGTGCTGAAATTTATGCCACAAATCAAGCAAAAGAATAGATGAAAAGGAGTAGAAAAGTTTGGTGGAAATGCCTAATAATCCAAACTCCAAACTCAAAAGACAAGAACAATATACTGTTATTCTTTTTCTTAATTTATGCAGTACCTGGTTTAGCATTAGTTTGCCGTTCAAGTGATGCCACAGCCAGAAAAATCGCTCGGTAACAACCTTCCAATAATTCGTATGTTTTGCTAGTTTCATTTTATTGCTACCATATTATTCTGCTTCAATTGCTTCTGAACTGTAATAGTTGAATCCGTTTTCCTACATGATGCTTATGATGTTTGTTTGTTACTTGTAGTTTTTTAGTACACAGTAACTGCAGATTAACTTATTCATGACACTCCAATTTTAAATCGATAGGAGTAACCTCTCAACTTGAAAAGTATGCATATACATCACTGCATGTTGCAAGATTACAATAGAAAATTTGCTATGATTAACTTCTTGCACCATATTGCAGGCATTCCAGGAGACGGTAGATGTTTGTTTAGGGCTGTGGTCTACGGTGCATGCCTCAGATCAGGTGAACCATCTCCAAGTCTTAGTAGGCAAAGAGAACTTGCAGATGAACTTAGAGCCAAAGTACTGTTTTCTCCCCCATCTACCTAAAATTTGCAAATAGATTATGACTATTTTTCAGCTCAAATATCTGATCATGTATATCCTCCTTGAAAACTGATTGTTTCACGTTTCAAATTATGGGAAAACATCAAATCTTGTTTTTCTGCAGGTTGTTGATGAATTCATCAAGAGGAGGGCAGACACAGAGTGGTAAGTTATCTAAAAAGAATGATAATTCATCTCAATCTTCTAATTTGAAATGCTTCATATTTATAAAATTTGAAATCTTTTTCATGAATCCCTTTCGGTAGGTCCTACTTTAACTAGTTTGTCTGAAAAAATACGTATTCATATTTATATGCAGCAGCTATTTCTCATTAAGCAACTGCAGGTAGCATGTATGTTTACTTGTAATAGTGCATAATTTTGAAGTTTCATGCTGAGATTTTTGTGATTATTAACTTGTAAAACAGGTTTCTAGAAGGTGATTTTGAGACCTATACGATACAGATGCGAAAGCCCCACATATGGGGAGGAGAACCTGAACTTCTCATGTCCTCACATGTTTTACAGTTAAGTCTATTTCTTGTAAGTCATATGAGTATAACTTAATTTATGTTGAATAGAAATAAAATAAATTTATATATTATAATATATAAGTGAGTGTAAATCTATCTTATAAATAAATTTTATGGAATTGAGTTAGAATTATGTTCTAATTATGATTATTTTATGTCTGATAATGATAATGATTGTGGTCGTAGGATGCCAATAACAGTGGTAATGCAAGATAAGAATTCGAGTAACCTTAAAGTTATAGCTGAATACGGTGAGGAATATGGAAAGGACAACCCTATTGGAGTGATTTATGATGGTTATGGCCACTACGATGCATTATTGAAGAGTTCTACTGCTTATGTGCAGTCTTAGCTAGCTTTAGCTTTCCAATAACTGTTCAGAATGTGCACATATTATAATATTACACATCAATGTGGAAGCTAATTGAAATTCTGAAGTTTGAGCAAACTTAATTACAAATTTGGGTTTTTGTTGAATTTTTTGGGTCATTATTTCATTATGTCTTCAAAATATATTAATATAAACTAATTTTGATATTTTAAAATATAATAATTTCTTTTAATATATTAACATAAGCGTATTTTAAAGATTTACTCTAAGACAATTAAAAAATTACAAAGATTCTGGATTAGTTAATTCATGGACATTAAAATGGGGGAATGTGTCTATGTCTTTTAAGAGTAAAAACGGTAATAAATTTATCCTTTGTAATAACTTTTTAATTTAATTTTAATTATGCGGTAATGATAAGACAAACATGTAATAATGCAAAGAATGAAAAGAAATATAATATTGTATGTCTATTGTAAAAATATTATGCAAATAATCATTAATTGACTGTAAAATTCATATATTAATTATTAAGGATGAGAAAGAGAAAGAGA